>OY759261.1:72471103-72476103 GCA_963662155.1 Lamellibrachia columna
ATAGACAATATAAGGCTATCTATCTGTCAGCTACATAGAGAATATAAGACTATCTATCTGTCAGCTACATAGACAATATAAGGCTATCTATCTGTCAGCTACATAGAGAATATAAGGCTATCTATCTGTCAGCTACATAGAGAATATAAGGCTATCTATCTGTCAGCTACATAGACAATATAAGGCTATCTATCTGTCAGCTACATAGAGAATATAAGGCTATCTATCTGTCAGCTACATAGAGATTGTTGACAGCAGGAATTGGTTTCGTATGTTTCTAGCCATTCGTCCCGATACCGAAAGTGAAAGATGTATTCGAATTTGTGAAGAGCACCAGATGTACCCCGTGATCGATACTTCAATGACTTCTTCGACAGCACGAGGATGAACGGAGAGTATCCCATCGAAATGTGGGATTTCTTTCAATATGACGGCCCTTGCACCAACAGTCACGTCGAAGGGTACGTGACTCACGAGGAAGGCAAACAAGATACACCCTAATATCTTTGAGATGGCCGAACGTTTCAGCCAAGAGGAGGCCTCATCACTTTTCTTCATCCTCCTACTACAATCAGGCCAACCTGCCCCCAAGCGCAGGAAGAAGTATATCAAACAATTGATTATCAGCTTTGAACACAGTGTAATGTTTTGATCAATGCTATGAACTTGATGGCACCTACACAAGAATTCTGCAGAAAACTTAAAACGTGTCAATGCGCCATCATATGACCAACCAAGAACTATACGGCTCCCTCCCACGGATCACCACCATCGTGAGACAACTGCGTCTTCGTCTGGCTTCGTCATGTGATGCGCCATGACGAAGCAGCCAACAAAGTCCTGCTCTGGAAGCTGGATGGCCCTCGGAGAAGAGGTCGACCAACAACTACTCTACAAAACATCTTAGAGAAAGACACGGGACAAATGTACTAACTGCAATGAAGAACCGAAACCACTGGAAGGAAATCATCATCTCACCACATTAAATGAATGAGATAAGTAAGTAAAGTATATAACATGCATATAACAGATATAAGTACCCACTGTGATACATAACTGTTACCATAGACGTCAATTTGGATATTAAACCATCAAACAGCAGAACTATTTCACATACTTTTGCACCTTCGGCTGAAAGCCATTCCATACATGTATATGCTCTCGGGCGAACGAACGGTTGGAAATCACGTGATGCGCAACAAATGACGCATCAAACGTCAAGAAAAGCTGCGTGGCGGGAATTACAAGACGACATGAGCTAGACTGAAAGCCCAACTATATGGATAATTATAATAATGATCCTAATAACACTAACAATTATAATAACTACAACGATGTGTCCAACCCACCTGGGAAACGAGTCTTGCCCGGGGGTTTCCGCCCGATTTGCGGCCGAACACCACGCTCGTACACGAGGGATTCGCACTCTACATTCGGGCACGTCATGACGTCACGTTCAACGTCACAGCCGTCATCCGTGCTGCTGCCGTTGAGCATCATGGCGACGCTGACGTGCATTGATTCTGCCAAATAACACGATATTAAAAATTACACATTTGTATCTGATACGAGAGAAACAACTACATTTGTATAAAAGTACTACGAGCTGCATGATGTAAAACCCAAGGTACACATGTTTATGATGATGACAATGATGATGATGATAACGACGATGACGTCTTATGTTGCGCCAGTATCCGCTGAACAAGGCGCCCAAGGCGCTTTGTTCCATTATCAGCGCTGGCTTTCAGCTCACTTCCTTTCAGTCATGTTCGCTCCCTGGAGCATAAGACGCCAACAGCTAGTTTTGGCAGCAGCTAATTCAGCGCCCATCCTATACACACTTTGTGCAGTGCGTATTTCGGTTGTTGAGACTATGACAAGTTGCACATTTTCCCCCGTGTGTGTGATATTTTACTTCTGCTGACATAGACACCAGGTAGACGGACAGACGAAACAAAGAACCAAAGTGGAGTGAACTAAATTCCATTACTTCTGCTGACATAGACACCAGGTAGGCGGTCATACGAAAGAAAGAGGCAAAATGGAGTGAATTAAATTCCAATACTTCTGCTGACATAGACACCAGGTAGGCGGTCATACGAAAGAAAGAGGCAAAGTGGAGTGAATGAAATTACATTACTTCTGCTGACATAGACACCAGGTAGACGGTCATACGAAAGAAAGAGGCAAAGTGGAGTGAACTAAATTCCATTACTTCTGCTGACATAGACACCAGGTAGACGGTCATACGAAAGAAAGAGGCAAAGTGGAGTGAATTAAATTCCATTACTTCTGCTGACATAGACACCAGGTAGACGGTCATACGAAAGAAAGAGGCAAAGTGGAGTGAATTAAATTCCATTACTTCTGCTGACATAGACACCAGGTAGACGGTCATACGAAAGAAAGAGGCAAAATGGAGTGAATTAAATTCCAATACTTCTGCTGACATAGACACCAGGTAGGCGGTCATACGAAAGAAAGAGGCAAAGTGGAGTGAATGAAATTACATTACTTCTGCTGACATAGACACCAGGTAGACGGTCATACGAAAGAAAGAGGCAAAGTGGAGTGAACTAAATTCCATTACTTCTGCTGACATAGACACCAGGTAGACGGTCATACGAAAGAAAGAGGCAAAGTGGAGTGAATTAAATTTCATTACTTCTGCTGACATAGACACCAGGTAGACGGTCATACGAAAGAAAGAGGCAAAGTGGAGTGAATTAAATTCCAATACTTCTGCTGATATAGACACCAGGTAGGCGGTCATACGAAAGAAAGAGGCAAAATGGAGTGAATTAAATTCCAATACTTCTGCTGACATAGACACCAGGTAGGCGGTCATACGAAAGAAAGAGGCAAAGTGGAGTGAATGAAATTACATTACTTCTGCTGACGTAGACACCAGGTAGACGGAGAAACGAAAGAAAGAGGCTAAGTGGGTGGTCTCGAACCCCGGTCACTTCGACTGACAGTCCGACGGTCTAACCGCAGGGCCACGGCGCCTCTCGTTGTAACACGTGTGTTTGCTCATGTGTGACTAATAATTTCGCTCGGAGTAAATGTTGACCCTACATCGAGTCCTCCCACCAATCACCTACTAACGGCATTCACGGGAAGTGGTGTATCTGTCTCGGGATCTCCAAGGGATAGTTTGGAGTTGGCCATTTCGTATCGACTCCCATAAGGCACAATATTTTGTATTGCAGAAATGGAAATTGCTTTAACAAAATCATCCCAAAAATATATCCATAAGCTAATTAATGTGCACCATGTTTCTAGAGAAACGACTCATTTGAGGAATAACATGTTTTGTATTTTTTTCATAGCTATTTATATAGTGCGCACTTTGATGGACAGTTATTAACCAAAATCTACGAAATCTGACAAATGTGAAATTATGTGTTGTGTGCATGTATGCGTGCGTGCGTGCGTGCGTATATTATTAAGCATATTATTTTATTTTTATAGTGTTGTATACTTACCGTGGCTCCCATGCTGCCGAATGCAGTGTCTCTGGGAATCGAGTCTGTCTGACCATTTCTTTTTGGTATTTATAATTTGAATTCATTTGTATGTATTTTGCTGTCCGACTCTAAGTTTACACGAATAACGCATAGTATATGTTTGCATAAAACTGTCTGAACTAAACGAAGTGTATATACGTTGTACTTTCAAGGGCTGTATAACACAGGCCGTCAAACCGCGCACGGTAATTGACTATTTACGGTTGTCACAATGTATAACACAGGCCGTCAAACCGCGCACGGTAATTGACTATTTACGGTTGTTACAATGCAGCTTCGTGGATTCCTTTGAGAAGCGCCGTGTGCGTAGGCAAACTAAGACTACATTATTAGACTTACGAGCGAAGAGATTGTTGTGGACATTGAATAGGTGGGTTCGCCTGGGTGCAACAGCTTAATGCTGTCAACAAAATATGTCACAACGCTTCATGAAAACCTCAAAGAACACACAAACACAGAAGGGTTGTTCGATACCAAAATATATATATAAGTTTACACACAGGCACGCCGAACGTTTTTTAGTTTTGTAAAATACTTCACATTTTATTTGACAAAAGTAAGTGCACTCAGCTAGCCGGCTACATCGAGAAACGTCGAACACCACAACGACTTATACGCGGGAAGACGCTGACGACAGTTCTACGCAATTAAGTAACCATGTCACGTGGGTGACAATTGTTTAATTACGTCATAGTCGCCTCTTGTATACAAGTATGGTGTCACACCTCCGTCGTCCCATGCAAAATATTGTACAAAGTCGGCATATGAATTAATCATTATATTGTAATCGCAACTGACACGAAACAACATAAACTAATAATATGTGAAGTTAAAAGCGTACGGTTCGTGAATGACTCAATTAAAGGGAATGTACGTCGATTCTCATTGGCTGATTTACTAGTATACCACAATATATAGCACAGCGGCGTTAATAGGTTGAGAAACTTGGTTGCTTTATTTCATCGTAAAATTGTGTATTTTCGAATATTTACGTTGATTAATAATCACATTAGTAATACGTTTTTAGTAGATGTTTTTGAAATGTCATAAAATGCTAGCACAGGTCAGTATCGCAATATCCGGCTGCCATTCGGCAAGCGTGGAGGACTGGTTCCTTTTTTCTTGCATTTTCGAACTTCCGTTTATACAATTTCTAAGGGTAAATATACCACAGCATTACATATTAAAACTTGAAGTATTCTTTTGCTAGTCATGGTGTAATTTGAGATCGATAAGTTAAGATAATTGGGACAGTTTCGGCCATACGTTTCATGCTCAGACCGTATCTCAATACTTCACGTATATTGGGACAGTTTCGGCCATACGTTTCATGCTCAGAACGTATCTCAATACTTCACGTATATTGGGACAGTTTCGGCCATACGTTTCATGCTCAGAACGTATCTCAATACTTCACGTATATTGGGACAGTTTCGGCCATACGTTTCATGCTCAGAACGTATCTCA
>OY759261.1:72481103-72493603 GCA_963662155.1 Lamellibrachia columna
ATTGACAAAGAGAGATAGCGAGAGGTGTGTGTGTGTATATATATATATATATATCCTGAATTGTTGCATATGCTACTGTATATATATATATATATATATATATATATATATATATATATATATATATATATATGTATTTTGTATATATATATATATATATATATTTTTTGTATATATATATATATATATATATATATTTATATATATATATGTATATATATATATATTTATAGTGAGAGAGAAAAAAAATATATATATATATACAGAGAAAACGTGTGGTGTGTGTGTGTGTGTGTGTGTGTGTGTATGTGTGTGTGTGTGTGTGTGTGTGTGTGTGCGTGTGTGTAATTGTATGCGTGTGTGTGTGTGTACGTGCGTGCGTAATAAGACTAACTAATCAATGTATGTATAAATAAAATTGTTTATATTACAGACTGCACAACCGTGCATCACTCGTGCGATATGCTAACGACATTACATGCCTATTGCTTTGGCAGTGCATATATCAGAGCATCCCAGAATGAAATAGCAATGTCCCTATTAAAGAAATGCCGTTCTATTTGACTCTGTTTGACTTTGTTTCCTTTACGTGAACCACATGCAACTTAAGCGGTTTTTAGCCCACTCTTGCAGCCCTTTCAGATTGGCTTTGTTGAAGAGGTGGAATTTACGGCGGTCGTTGTCTTGAGGAGTGGCTTGCTTCTTGTTTCTGCTGTCAGAATAACGTGGTCGGAAACACATGGGAATGTCTGAACCGGTGGAAACTAATTTGGACCTGTGACAAGCAATTCGATCAAAATGTTTAGAGCTCTTATCAAATAACTTTCATTTTACATATCCAAGGTGTGTTTAGTTTACCTGGTAGAGGCTTTCATCAACGTGTCACTTTGATTTCATCAGTACCTATGACGCTTGATGACGTCATCGTACACATGAGGCAGTTCATAATTGCCCTCGTCTCTGTTGATGGGTCTTCTAGTTTTTCTGATCCAGATGGCTTCTTTGATGTGCCGGATTCTTCGGTTGGGTTCCTTGTCTACAATGTTCACTCCCTCCCAGTCTACGATGTGGTTTTCAGTTGTCGCATGGTCTGTAAGGGCGGATTTATTGATGGTAGACATCAATCTTTTTTTCCAGCTCCTTGTGTATTTATCTTTTTTCGTGTTGTCTACATCCTTTCTTTGTTCCTCCAGTCGTGTTTTTAGTAGTCTTCCTCTCTCCCCAATGTACTCAGCACCACAGTTCTTGCATGGTATTTGGTACAACAGTTCACCCTGTTCTTCTAGCTCTACTTTGTCCTTGGGGTGTACCAACAAGCGCCTGAGGGTGGTGTGGGGACGCATAGGTGTTGCTACTCCATATTTCTTCAGTACTCGGTGTACTCTCTCTGAGACCCCCTCTACGTATGGGATGACTACTTGGCTCCTGTAATTTCTGTCATTTGTTTTTTTCTTGTTCATTTTCTTCTTACAGCTATCTGTCACCTTGTTCAAGGCCCAGGACGGATAGCCACATACTCTTAGAGCTTCTCTCAAGTGTTACATCTCTTCCTTCTTGTCCCCCTCCTCTGAAGTTATCGTCTCACACCTGTGCATAAGGGTTCTGACCACTCCTAACTTCTGATGTTTGGGGTGGTGGGACGCAAAGTTCAAGTATTGGTCGGTGTGTGTCTTCTTCCTGTACATTGTAGACTTCACACTGCCATCTTCCTTTCTGGTGAACTTCGCATCCAGGAAGGGCATGCTGTTGTTCTCTTCATTTTCCCGCGTGAAAATGATGCTCCCTGTGGGGTCTACAGTGTTCATGTGTTGTTGTAATTTCTTTGCCTTTCCCGTGTGTACCAGGCAAATTACATCGTCCACATATCTTTTCCAGTTTCTCGGTTGGCAATCTACCGGTGCTGTTGCTATTATTTTCTGCTCCAGGTCCTCCATGTACAAGTTGACAACAATGGGGGATACCGGACTGCCCACGGCTACTCCAAATTTCTGTTGGTAAATTTCTCCTTCAAATCTGAAGTATGTCGTCTCCAGGACAAATTTCAACAACTCCATGATGTCGTCTACGTTGAGGTTTGTTCTCTTCTTTAGTGTCTTGTCATTCTCTAGCCTTTTTCTGATGATTTCTCACGCACCTTGGATATGTAAAATGAAAGTTATTTGATTTGAAAATGAACTATCCTGAAGAATGTTCAGTAAGTTTAGAGCTCTTGTGTAACTTGTCTAATAAATGTCGTTGTTTCCCTTGCTTTTTTGGTTGGGATGAACTCGTTTACAATGAGAGAGAATGCTTGATGCGCCGAAGTATAAATCTCACACTGACAATTGCCCCACCGGACAAACCCCAATGACAAGACATTCACAATCAAAGCCACCGTCGGTCAAAGTTTCTAACGATTTGTAGATGGCTTCAGAAGGTGATGTGGTAGCCATGGTGACAATCCTCCGTAAACAGGGATCAACGAGGCAATTGATATTGCTGGAAATGTCAACCCATTGTGCCTTTATTCCTTCTTTCAATATCATGGAGGTAATACCAAAAAAGGAGGGGTCAAACGTTTCAGTGATGGTTACATGTACACACAAAAAAAGTAAGTCAAACACAAATATCCGGTGGGAATACTGCGAAAGGAAACGTTCCACCTGCAAGTGTACATGGACAGAATATAACACGCTGAAGTAAGTAGGATGTGATTATGCTGCATGTAATGACCACATGATTGTGAATTTACCAATAAAATCACGTCATCCAATGCAGAGATATTTGGTATGTCAAAGAGTGAGACTTCTGCGTGGAAGACAGTAGGGACGAACTCTACGCCTCGCACCTCATTCCACTAGTGAGTTCTGGGCGCATGATCCCATGAAATATGTTCAAACCAAATGGTACGTGTTTGTATATTTTAAGTATAACTACTATAACTGCTAAATATAGGTTATTGGTGATTGGGTCTTGCAATAAATGGGTTAACAACGACAAGTTGCTCGTAGTATGCTATATGATTACAATGAATTCCACACATCGAAAACGTACACTGTATTTAAAATCCCATCCTCCACTGATTTAGCTTATCGCAAATCCGGTTCGTCGATGTCCAAATATGTATTGTATGAATAGTTTATGTAGCTTCCGTCAATAAAATGCATGTTTTTGCTCAAATCATCGAAAGTACTGACTTTAGTCGTTGGGTTTGGTATGGCTCAAAATAGTAGATATCCAAAATGGTAACCATTGCGCGGGTCAATGCTAATGTGGGAGTGACTTCCACCCTCTCGCCGATCACATGACAAAGTTACAACATGTCACCAATGAGCTTTCTGCGTTTCCATTTTCACTTCACTTAACGTTTGATCAAACATTAAGCAACTTGATAGTTTGTCTGATGATTCCAAAAACAATATACAAAAGGTACACAAACGAGTTAGCATGTTACAGTGGATACTAGATTGGTTTGAGTTTTCGCACAATTAATTAGAAATGAGACTAGCAAAAACAATTGAGGAAATTCCTTTAAATGCCCCTCAAAATCATCTGCTGGCAGGTCTTGCAGCGAACATATATACAGTAGGCTATAACATGATGCATATACATTTTCTAACATTTCTTCATTTGATATGGAAGGCACTGATGTGGAATTACTAACATTTATTTTGGTGGATTTGTTTGGATGACTGATCTATCTGACATTCTGCATGCACCACGTCGCCGGCCAAACATTCGTCTAACAACACAGGTCCAGTGAGAGTGTTGGCCATCGATGTGACTGGGTTTCCACTGTGAACTGTTCACAGACTCTACTGACATGATACTTGTGTTCACAGCCAGACTCGGAGCACCTGGCATATGAATGGTGCAGTTAACGCTGCGCATCCACTGTTCAACCAGTTGTATAGATACGTTGTCCTCTCGGTTAATCAGCTGCAATCCTGCAAGACAAGGTTATTGTGGTAGCTACGTCTCGTCAACCAACGAGTTTCAACAAGACGCATCATCGCCATGAGACGAAGCAGCTGCAGCACAGATTGCGCAAAGTGTGTAATGATTGCTGTGCTGCGGGCATCGAAGATTGCAAGCATTTTGCAGGTTTTCATGTGGGTGCAATGCTTATGAAACAACTGGAGTGGTCAGATGTTACTGCTTTCTCTTCGCGCTTTGCAGTGTTGCCAAATACGTTGCAGAAATCATTTAGGCACAACGGATAATCTGATCAACCCGCTGGAACACGCCACTCAATTGGTGTATTATATCCAACTTTTTCTTGCGGCGGTCGAGTCAACAACTGTACTGACCTCGAACGATTGTTGGAAAGTTGAGTCAGTCGACAAAAAAACCGTCTTTTTAGAGTTGCCTTTTATGATATGCTGACGTGAACCTTTGCGCAGGCATTGATTCTTATTTTATTGTTACATTTTTATATTATATATTATTTATGGCAGTACAATTGTTTTACATATTTATTCATGGACTGTGTTTTATAATGATTATGGTTGGTATTGTTTTTTAAGGCATTCTTAGTTATGATTAGTTACGATTGCTTGTATAACGCTTGTATAACGCTTGTAAGTAACCTATATTAACCAGGCGCTAGATAAACACTTTTATTGTTATTATTATTTTATGAGCGATACAAAGAGTGATGAGAGGGAAAGAGCATCAATAAGATAATTGTAGTGGTTCCTGCCTAAATAACGGAAAGTCGAAGAGAGCAGCGAAGAGGACCGACATTGCTTGGTATGTGGAAAACAAGTAGCCGCCCACGAGAGGTCTGGATACAGTGCAAAGGCAGAAGACAAATATGTTCACAGCACGTGCGCACCAGTGTTCTCTAATGTGAGTGCTGCAACTGTGACTCCGATTGTGAATAGACATGCATTGCTCATGTTCAAGATACAGATGATAATTGATTAAACTATATGATTGATGGTGATGTGTGATAATTATTGATCACAATGAGTGATTATGATGATAATGATTGATATTCACGATAAATTAGCTAAGCACTGTTATCGTATCCGCTACGAAGTTTCTAGGTGCCGTTAGTATCAGATGATGACGATCTAAATGCCACTGATCATGTAAATGACGTAGATAACGACGATGCCAATGGTGTTGCTTATAATGATTACGGTAATGCTGGTGAGTGATGGTAACATTTCATGGTGATTGATGGCGATGAGTATTTATTATTAGTAATTGGTGGTGAAGAATAAAACAAATTAATTAAACACATCCCTATTGTCATTTCAGCTATTATACGTAATAAGGTGGCCCTGGATTACTTTACCCCAAAAGGAACCGTTTCGCCCCAAGCATTGACTAATACGGTCCCATTTAGGTAAATACAATTCTCAATATTTCGCAGCATGCTATGGGAGACCCATATATTACATTGGCCTAAATATTGCTCGATAATATTTCATGCAACCTTTAACTATGCGTATGTTATGCAACCTATTCTAGTAAATACTTTACTGAAAATATTTATGGCTATCCTTTTAAATTAATATAATTTTATATAAGCTATTTTCCTCCAACTTGTCGCGTCTATGAGAACTGTCAGTGCAACATGTGCTTGCTTAATGCAGTTGCTATTTCGTGTATTACAATTTGTAATGAATGTCAGCTGTGTCTTAGAAATGAGCTTTTTCTCCTGAACGTATTGGTTGTTAGCAGGGAAGATAGCTACATATACATTGCAATTGGAAGCAGCACATGTGGCCCGCCCAAATCCCATTCATAATTTCCATCTAATAGTTTCAGATATTGATATGGCGATGTGTCGTGAGTGGAATGATTATATTGAGAGTGATCGGGAGGAATTGTCTCGGTTGGAACTGGACATGTTCAAGCTGTAGTAGAAAGTAGAGTACGGTATATATATATATATATATATATATATATATATATATATATATATATATATATATATATATATATATATATATATATATATATATATATATATATATATATATATATATATATATATATATATATATATATATATATATATATATATATATATATATATATATATATATAAATATATATATATATATATATATATAAATTACTAATCTTGGGGATGTTTATGTTAACTTCAGCATCCGCATATTGCAACCAATACGCGAATGGACTCAAATGAACAAGTCAGCAACAAGGATGTGGCCTGTTTATAAAATTTAAATTTAAATTTTAAAATTCCTAAAATCATAAGATAATAAAATCAAAATGAAATATATTAGGTACACAGAAAGACGCAACGTAGCCAGGAAATATAAATACTATTCGTTGTGCTGATGGATCTACACTCGTAGCTGAGTCAAAGGAAAAGGGTAGAAGATATTCTGGATAATAACAATATTAAGTATGCGTATTGAGACAGTTAGGATAACGATCTCATATATCCAGGCCGTAGCATATATTTAATAGAAAAGGGATTAAACGGGTAGTTTTATTAAATTATTTTGGACATTGTAGGTAGATTAAATCAATTATCTGGGATAGCGTTGTAACATGCGACGAACAAGTTACGAGATCAGTAAAGCAAAGAAAGCATTTCAGGACAGCTGCTATGTTTGGTTGATACATGAAGACTAACTAACAAATAACTAAACTGTCTTGAATATATAATAGGACAATTGGATCGTACTAAGGAAACATTTATGACCAAAAACATGAAATCATCTACGGCTAAAACACGTTTAGGCATTCTTGCAAATGACGGATAGTATACCTATTTACATGGCCTATAGCAGGTATAGGATGTGAAAGCGAGGATTCCGTCATCAATACCTACCAGCATCAGCCTACCACACACACTTGACATCCACTCATTCGTGACGATGGTTGTTATATTCAAATGAAACTACACAGTCACCAAATCAAATTGCGTAATTCGAACACGATGTTGCTCACCGCGGCTGGACGCAATCGTCTAGCATAATGTACGGGGCTGGCAATGACTTCGAGAGCGAGGCTGTGCATGGATGGGACGACACAACTGGAACCGATGACATTTCAATCGAAGAGACCAGTCAAAGCGGACGTTATTTCAACAAGCGGCTTCTGTGCGCAAAGGTGAGTCACGCATGCGTGGGACCGGGCTAGCATGCACGTGTTTTGCAGTTAACACGTGTACACACTCCGTGTTATAGTGACAGTGGCAGCTATTTTTTCTGTTGGATGCGCATGTATTATGTTCACGCTGCCACTTGATTGAAACCAGCTTTGTCAAGTTTCAGCGAGTGGTCGGGGATTTGTTCGGCGTTTGTAGCGTGCGTGCGATGTCGTGCCAGTTCATAATCTCAGCACTCGTGTTGTTCTCGTTGTACTATGCTGTTGCTGAATACATTTATATCTAGAACTGTCTTAATGCTGATACTGACGATGATAATGATGATAACGGAGGCATTCGTATTAATATGGGTGGGTTATGTACATATCCATTGATATATTATTTTCAATTTGATACTTTCTCAACACGCACGCACACACGCACGCACGCTCGTACACACGACAGTTGATAAATACTGTCTTAAGAGGTTTCATTTAACTAGATAACCTTTTCCAGAACATCGCCGTTGCCAACCTTTCCATGTTCAATGCACTAAGTGTGGCCAACCAAGCCAAATGCCCAGGTGGCAAGTGGACAAGGAAGCCATTGGCTTATCGAGAGTCCAACAATATTCATCTACGTGTAACCCGCCCACCTGAGATATGTGTCAACCTTGTTTTTAAACATATTCACGCTGCTAGCCGTTACATAATCTGTAGATAATTTGTGCCATTCATTTATTGTCCTCTGTGAGAACGAGTACTTCCTGATATCCAATTACACTGATCCTTTACTAATTTTACCTTATGTCCTCTAGTTCTACTATGTTTCTTGATTCTTGCATTGCTCCGCCTGGTAACATTGATTTCGTTGAATCTACAGTAGTGACAAGGTCCAGTACACACCGAACATATCCAATTGGGCAGCAATGCCTGGGCTCAGTTCAACTCTATGCTACAATAGGGAGAAGACAAACACGCTGGACGACACAGCCGTGGCACCAATATACTATAAAGGGTAATCTTTAACATAGCAAGTTCATCCTCAGGGTTTTGAAAAGGGGGTTCGGGTGTGTACAATCAGTAGCGGATTTGTGGGACGAGTTAAACACATTCTCTCAAAAAGGGGGTTCGTTCGAACAACAGAACCCTCCCTCCACCCGAGGGAGGGCATGCATAGTATGTGATAAACATAGCAAACTAAGTTCAAATCTGTTTAAAACACCCATTTTCAAATTTAAGAAAGATACGCGCTCTTTTGTATTGTGAATGTTCGTAATTGTCTATACTGTAACAACTGGTGTGACCCAATCCGATCTATCGCCACTGCTGTCGTCACCGTCACCGCCCCTCGTACCTCGACCAACATCGCTACCAGCCAAGCCACAGTCAACTTCGTCGCCGTCGCAAAGCCGCAACTAGAAACAGCTGGAATGAGACCACAATGGCCCTCTTGATAGTCACCATGGCCTTTAGTGTTTATTTGGCTTATTGGACAAAGTTTACTAAGATTTTCTTTTTACTTTCACAATGCAGCCGTGTTCTTGATTTATCATGACATGTTCATGCGTTTGAGCAAATAGCCAATGTGTGGGAACGCGAGCGATCAGCCATTAATTGAAAGCTTTAGTTCTAAAGCACACATAACACATTAACCGTACTCAATCCATTGTTAACAAATTGCTCTAAAAATCAATATAACGCATACTAGCGGTGAATAGGCGAATGTAAGGCTGGCGAAACTCATAGGCAGTCTACGACAACATCAGCTATAAACACTTATACGGCATGCACCCAACAACATCACAAGTAAACACTTACGTGGTGCGTGACCAATAACAGCAGCTATAAACATTTCAGTGATGTGCAACCAACAACATCAGATACAACCACTTACGTGGTATGTGATCAACAACATCTGCAATAAACACTTCAGGGGTTTGTGATCAACAGCATTCGCTATAAACAATTGTGTGGTGTGTGATTAACATCAGCTACATACACCTTTGTGACCAATAGCATCAGCCACAAACACTTATTTGGTATGTGATGGCGTATGACCAACAACATCAGCCGTGAACACTTAAGTGGTTTGTGATCAACAACATCTGCTCTAAACACTTCAGTGGCGGATGACCAACAACATCAGCCGTGAACACTTAGGTGGTTTTTGATCAACAAAATCAGCCGCGAACACTTATGTGGTGTGTGATCAACAAAATCAGCCGTGAATACTTAAATGATGTGTGATCAACAACATCAGTCGTGAACACTTAAGTGGTGTGTGATCAACAACATCAGCCGTGAACACTTAAGTGGTGTGCGATCAACAACATCAGCCGTGAACACTTAACTCAACAACATCAACTATACACATCTAATTTTTTTGTGACCAGCAACATCAACAATAAACAACTGCGTCCTTTGTCCAGGTCTTCTTCGCAATTAACACATGGAGTGCTCCATCCTTATCTGGAACATTGGTACCACGCGTTGTGCTTCCATTAGGATCCACTTAAGCTTTGTTCCACAAATTCGAATACTACAATGAGCAGAGATGACCTTTCTGCTCTTACTTGCCTAGTTTTATTTGCCATTTTATCGCAGCCTTTACATGTATTGTGTTCAGTTGATACGACCGATAATTCTGCTGCACTTGCCATCGATTCTGTAAACGTGCACAGACATGCATCGATGCGGGGATGTGCCTCGAGGGAGACGATGGAAGGTAGCGATACAATATTAATCTGTGAACAGTAATGACAGTCATTTTATAACTGGTTTCCTCAAATAATTTCTCTAAATTGTCTAGTTCCGTTTCGGGTGCTGGTCATCAAGAAAGGGTCAGTTCTGGAGATGGATGTCTATAATCAAGGCTAGCAGGTCAACCTTCTCCAAATATCATCTAAAATGACAAACCCAATTTCAATTTTTACTGCACATAGACCTATATTCGATTACTTAGTACTTAGTTCTACATTTGGTGTTTACGTAGTAGGGTAAGGCAGTGCTAGTTGAGCCACTGGGTTAATTGAACCACCCATGTTTCCTGCAACGACAGCTACATGATACCACTCAGTGATTGAACATGTTATTAGAACACTATTGACGTATGATAGGTTACATTTGTCACAACGCATAAATTTTGCTAATTGTGATTAATGTCTGCTGATGTATAAACTATTAACGCACGTGACCAGACTTTATTGTTTATCCACTTACAAATGGTTTAAATATGCACAGAGAAGAATATTATTTGCATCACTTCTCGCATTAACGAGAAGTTAATTAAATAAGCTTAATTGTCGAAATGGGGCTAGTTGTGCCACCCAAGGCCTGAGGGAGGGTTAGTTGAGTAGCGGCTAAAGAACGAAGACGAGTGTTCTTTACCCCAAAAATCATCAAGGAATTACTTTTTTCCGAGCAAATTGGAACATCGGATGGCTACAAGGCAACATATTAGCAGTTAGTTACACTGATTGCGATTGGCCTATAAGTATATATTAATTAAGTGTGTCGAGTTATTAATTAAGCGCGCAGACTTGTCAGCGATAAGTAGTACTCGTTGGATAGATGTGTTGGCTGATTTGTTATTAATTTTTTATACAAGGCCTACGTAAATTATACAAATAAAGCATTTACGCAACTTACGCTACACTGTGGCTCAACTTACCCCACACCAAATGTTAGTTGAGCCAATAACCCTATTTGAAGTAGCTATATATAAATATGTATGCATGCTAGATATCAATTATTATCTTGGTATAAAGTGATCTACTAATAATCATAGTTTATGTGAGTAAATACATTTTTGATTTATGACTTTGATTGCGCCCTAGACATCAAAAAGAATGAAAAATGGCTCAACTAGCACTGCCTAGGACTACATTTATTAACGACTTAGCACTTAGGCTCATATATTAATTACTTATTACCTGACTCAATGTAGGAGTTCAACCTTAGGAAAGTCCAAACCTGGACTGACTGCAACATACTGGAGAAAGTTAGGAAGTCAGCTTAGGGGTTCTTTATATGGATAATACCTGTGAGATATTTAACAAGATTGAGCAAGACTGTCATCCAAGGCAAAACATCCCGATTGTATGTGGACAAGGAGGCCATTGGCGTATCGAGAGTCCAACAATGTTTCAGCTATTTGTATTCCCGCCATTATGGGAGATATTTAAAAAAAATTGTTTTTAAACATATTTACGCTGCTAGCAGTGTGTCACGAAGTTCAAAGATCATGCGTAACATCATCGCTCAAATCAATCGTATTACTCTACGACCCTTTATAGGAAAGTACATACATACAAAGGGATCATTTCACATATATACACACAGTTATATACGTTAAATTTACATGGAAGCATTTTAAACGTATCACGTAGCGGGAGTAAATGTTCATACAAACTAAAGTTAGCATTACTCAAAATAAGCACAAACATATATGTATATGCATATTATATAGATTGTGAGGACAGTCCTATATTTAAGCCAAGCAATATTTGTTGGAGTTAATTTTCGCTGGGGTCAAATACTCCGGCAGTTGGCGAGAAGGAGTCCCCGAGTACAAGGCGGTCCGTGTACCACGCGCTCCGTAGCCGCTGGAGAGTTGGCGAGAAGGAGTCCCCGAGTACAAGGCGGTCCGTGTACCACGCGCTCCGTAGCCGCTGGAGAGTTGGCGAGAAGGAGTCCCCGAGTACAAGGCGGTCCGTGTACCACGCGCTCCGTAGCCGCTGGAGAGTTGGCGAGAAGGAGTCCCCGAGTACAAGGCGGTCCGTGTACCACGCACTCCGTAGCCGCTGGAGAGTTGGCGAGAAGGAGTCCCCGAGTACAAGGCGGTCCGTGTACCACGCGCTCCGTAGCCGCTGGAGAGTTCGCGAGAAGGAGTCCCAGAGTACAAGGCGGTCCGTGTGCCACGCGCTCCGTAGCCGCTGGAGAGTTCGCGAGAAGGAGTCCCCGAGTACAAGGCGGTCCGTGTACCACGCGCTCCGTAGCCGCTGGAGAGTTGGCGAGAAGGAGTCCCCGAGTACAAGGCGGTCCGTGTACCACGCACTCCGTAGCCGCTGGAGAGTTCGCGAGAAGGAGTCCCCGAGTACAAGGCGGTCCGTGTACCACGCGCTCCGTAGCCGCTGGAGAATTGGCTATAGACATAACTCAAGGAGACAGCGTCTGTTTTAGGCCCGTGCAATTCTACGGTGATCTTTGCATCTCGTGACATTTCTATGCAAATTACGATCAACTGAACGCGATTGGGTCTCAGCATACGCAGTGTGTGCAACTTGTGCGAGCCCCCGATGGGGGGAGTTGGATATTTTAAAGTTACATATGTGGACGTTTGACGTAAATTATGTAACCTAGAACAGTAGGAGTTCGTAGTTACGCACATTTCGTAGCAACACTGTATGTGTTTATACGATTTTCACGTGATCTACGTCAAA
>OY759261.1:72498603-72521103 GCA_963662155.1 Lamellibrachia columna
GTAGTATTATTGCAAACCCATTCTCGTCTTACTTTATTCATGTGAACGACGTGCTGATTGTATCTTTACCAGGTATTCCAGTAGTATTATTGCAAACCCATTCTCGTCTTACTTTATTCATGTGAACGACGTGCTGATTGTATCATTACCAGGTATTCCAGTAGTATTATTGCAAACCCATTCTCGTCTTAATTTATTCATGTGAACGACGTGCTGATTGTATCTTTACCAGGTATTCCAGTAATATTATTGCAAACACATTCTCGTCTTACTTTATTCATGTGAACGACGTGCTGATTGTATCATTACCAGGTATTCCAGTAGTATTATTGCAAACCCATTCTCGTCTTATTTTATTCATGTGAACGACGTGCTGATTGTATCATTACCAGGTATTCCAGTAGTATTATTGGAAACCCATTCACGTCTTACTTTATTCATGTGAACGACGTGCTGATTGTATCTTTACCAGGTATTCCAGTAGTATTATTGCAAACCCATTCTCGTCTTACTTTATTCATGTGAACGACGTGCTGATTGTATCATTACCAGGTATTCCAGTAGTATTATTGCAAACCCATTCTCGTCTTACTTTATTCATGTGAACGACGTGCTGATTGTATCTTTACCAGGTATTCCAGTAGTATTATTGCAAACCCATACTCGTCTTATTTTATTCATGTGAACGACGTGCTGATTGTATCTTTACCAGGTATTCCAGTAGTATTATTGCAAACCCATTCTCGTCTTACTTTATTCATGTGAACGACGTGCTGATTGTATCTTTACCAGGTATTCCAGTAGTATTATTGCAAACCCATTCTCGTCTTACTTTACTCATGTGAACGACGTGCTGATTGTATCTTTACCAGGTATTCCAGTAGTATTATTGCAAACCCATTCTCGTCTTACTTTATTCATGTGAACGACGTGCAGATTGTATCTTTACCAGGTATTCCAGTAGTATTATTGCAAACCCATTCTCGTCTTACTTTATTCATGTGAACGACGTGCTGATTGTATCTTTACCAGGTATTCCAGTAGTATTATTGCAAACCCATTCTCGTCTTACTTTATTCATGTGAACGACGTGCTGATTGTATCTTTACCAGGTATTCCAGTAGTAGTATTGCAAACCCATTCTCGTCTTACTTTACTCATGTGAACGACGTGCTGATTGTATCTTTACCAGGTATTCCAGTAGTATTATTGCAAACCCATTCTCGTCTTACTTTATTCATGTGAACGACGTGCTGATTGTATCTTTACCAGGTATTCCAGAAGTATTATTGCAAACCCATTCTCGTCTTACTTTATTCATGTGAACGACGTGCTGATTGTATCTTTACCAGGTATTCCAGTAGTATTATTGCAAACCCATTCTCGTCTTACTTTATTCATGTGAACGACGTGCTGATTGTATCTTTACCAGGTATTCCAGTAGTATTATTACAAACCCATTCTCGTCTTAATGTATGCATGTGAACGACGAGCTGATTGTATCATTACCAGGTATTCCAGTAGTATTATTGCAAACCCATTCTCGTCTTAATTTATTCATGTGAACGACGTGCTGATTGTATCATTACCAGGTATTCCAGTAGTATTATTGCAAACCCATTCTCGTCTTACTTTATTCATGTGAACGACGTGCAGAGTGTATCTTTACCAGGTATTCCAGTAGTATTATTGCAAACCCATTCTCGTCTTACTTTATTCATGTGAACGACGTGCTGATTGTATCTTTACCAGGTATTCCAGTAGTATTATTGCAAACCCAATTCTCGTCTTACTTTATTCATGTGAACGACGTGCAGATTGTATCTTTACCAGGTATTCCAGTAGTATTATTGCAAACCCATTCTCGTCTTACTTTATTCATGTGAACGACGTGCTGATTGCATCTTTACCAGGTATTCCATTTGTATTATTGCAAACCCATTCTCGTCTTAATTTATGCATGTGAACGACGTGCTGATTGTATCAATACCAGGTATTCCAGTAGTATTATTGCAAACCCATTCTCGTCTTAATTTATGCATGTGAACGACGTGCTGATTGTATCATTACCAGGTATTCCAGTAGTATTATTGCAAACCAATTCTCGTCTTAATTTATGCATGTGAACGACGTGCTGATTGTATCTTTACCAGGTATTCCAGTAGTATTATTGCAAACCCATTCTCGTCTTAATTTATGCATGTGAACGACGTGCTGATTGTATCATTACCAGGTATTTCAGTAGTATTATAGCAAACCCATTCCCGTCATAAGTTGTGAAAGAACAATGCATTGCTAATTCGCTGCGAGCTGTGACCATGGAAACGCACAAGTTCATTGTGTGATTGTGATCTCGTGTTGATGAGACTGTAATTTTATGTCTGTGTGACACTGGGAATTACTTTTGCAAATATAATTTATGCAAGTAAAATGGCAAGCACATTTCTACTCTCTGTTATTACTTAGTGTTTCCAACATTCGTTGCAAAGCTAGCCGTTTTTATATCGAAAATGCATTTCTCGTTCAATGTGCATTGCTCGAGAGTTAGTCATTTGTGATTTGCAAGCCCATTCCCTTGTTACTTTACGCATGTGAACGACGTGCGGATGGTATCATTACCAGGTATTCCAGTAGTATTATTGCAAACCCATTTCTGTCTTAGGTTGGACATGTGAACGAAATGCGCATTGTATCATTACCAAGTTTCAAATATTATTATAATGTGCTTTTCATAGTCGGGAAGAATCTGCAATTGAAACATTTTCATTTGTGATTTTCACTATCACGTGCCACCAGGTTGTCTGAACAACGTCACATTGCGTTCAAGTTCACCGTCATCCATCCACCATGAACACAAAACCGTTCAAGTCCATCGTCATCCATCCACCAAGAACACAAAACCGCGACCGCCAGAATAAAAACATATTTAAGCCAAACCGCTTTGAAATGATATCCCACAGCGAGGTAGCAGAGGCGCCGCTTCGTGTCTGGCAGCCAGAATGCAATTTGACACCCTCCGGGGGAACGCGGTTCAATAAATCTCTTTCTCGGCGGCAATCATCTGTATTCACGCAGCGCAGGTCATCTCTCAGCGGTTGCGGCGAATACGCGACTCGCCTAGACAAATTTCATCGGCGCTGGCGCTAACGACGGCAATCGAATTGGTCGAGAAAGTCCCGTCGGGGTTTGTCTTATAAACTCGTGTAATTACGTCGTGGGAATTGCTGTGTTGACCACGAGTAAGCGGACAACGTGTCACAAACTGTGCGCTTAAGTGGGTGTCGCACGAAATGAACATGTCATCTGTGATGATGGATTTCTTCTATTTTGCCATGATAAATTGTGAATTACGTGTGAGTGCAAACACATTTATGCTAGTTCGCCTGCCTTTAAGGCCTATATTAGCCTATTCTGTTTCGCTACCATTTCATGTCTATACGGTGGCGTAATTTACCATTTGTAAAATAATTATTTACGTTACTGTCTAACTAGAGTTCACGTCAATCCTTTTGGGTTCGTATTTGTCTAAGCCTCGTATCCAGTGTTATCAACACAGGCTAGCCCTCCGTCATGACATATGCATCTTATTTCAGTACGAATAAGTTTGTCACCAGCTCTGGAAGAATTGTGGTTCTACCATGTTAATCAGTCCTTCAAAGTCGCTGTGGAAAGCATAGTCCATTCCGAAACGTCTCCTTCTTCATTTCTCCATTCCTTGACCAGGGCGGTAGGGCTGCCATTTACACAGTCTCCAGTTTGGTCTATCTTCTACTGTGCGTGGTAGGGTCTGCACAGTTTGGTCTGTCTCCTACTGTGCGTGGTAGGGTCTGCACAGTTTGGTCTGTCTCCTACTGTGCGTGGTAGGGTCTGTACAGTTTGGTCTGTCTCCTACTGTGCGTGGTAGGGTCTGTACAGTTTGGTCTGTCTCCTACTGTGCGTCGTAGGGTCTGTACAGTATGGTATGTCTCCTACTGTACGTGGTAGGGTCTATACAGTTTGGCATGTATCCTACTGTGCGTGGTAGGGTCTGTACAGTTTGGTATGTCTCCTACTGTGCGTGGTAGGGTCTGTATAGTTTGACATGTCTCCTACTGTGCGTGGTAGGGTCTGTACAGTTTGGTCTGTCTCCTACTGTGTGTGGTAGGGTCTGTACAGTTTGGTCTATCTCCTACTGTGGGTGGAAGGGTCTGTACGGTTTGTTCTGTCTCCTGCGGTGCGTCGTAGGGTCTGTACAGTTTCATCTGTCTCCTACTGTGCGAAGTAGGGTTTGTACAGTTTTGTCTGTCTCCTACTGTGCGTGGTAGGGTCTGTGCAGTATGGTCTGTCTCCTACTGTACGTGGTACGGTCTGTACAATTTGGCATGTATCCTACTGTGCGTGGTAGGGTCTGTACAGTTTGGTATGTCTCCTACTGTGCGTGGTAGGGTCTGTATAGTTTGACATGTCTCCTACTGTGCGTGGTAGTGTCTGTACAGTTTGGTCTGTCTCCTACTGTGCGTGGTAGGGTCTGTATAGTTTGACATGTCTCCTACTGTGCGTGGTAGGGTCTGTATAGTTTGACATGTCTCCTACTGTGCGTGGTAGGGTCTGTACAGTTTGGTCTGTCTCCTACTGTGCGTGGTAGGGTCTGTATAGTTTGACATGTCTCCTACTGTGCGTGGTAGGGTCTGTACAGTCTGGTATGTCTCCTACTGTGCGTGGTAGGGTCTGTACAGTTTGGTCTCTCTCCTACAGTGCGTCGTAGTGTCTGTACAGCCTGGTATGTCTCCTACTGTGCGTGGTAGGGTCTGTACAGTTTGGTCTGTCTCCTACTGGGCGTGGTAGGGTCTATACAGTTTGGTCTGACTCCTACTGTGCGTGGTAGGGTCTGTACAGTTTGGTCTCTCTCCTACTGTGCGTGGTAGGGTCTGTACAGTCTGGTATGTCTCCTACTGTGCGTGGTAGGGTCTGTACAGTTTGGTCTATCACCAACTGTGCGTGGTAGGGTCTGTACAGTCTGGTATGTGTCCTACTGTGCGTGGTAGGGTCTGTATAGTTTGACATGTCTCCTACTGTGCGTGGTAGGGTCTATACAGTTTGGTCTGTCTCCTACTGTGCGTGGTAGGGTCTATACAGTTTGGTATGTCTCCTACTGTACGTGGTAGGGTCTATACAGTTTGGCATGTATCCTACTGTGCGTGGTAGGGTCTGTACAGTATGGTATGTCTCCTACTGTGCGTGGTAGGGTCTGTATAGTTTGACATGTCTCCTACTGTGCGTGGTAGGGTCTGTACAGTTTGGTCTGTCTCCTACTGTGTGTGGTAGGGTCTGTACAGTTTGGTCTATCTCCTACTGTGCGTGGTAGGGTCTGTACGGTTTGTTCTGTCTCCTGCGGTGCGTCGTAGGGTCTGTACAGTTTCATCTGTCTCCTACTGTGCGAAGTAGGGTTTGTACAGTTTGGTCTGTCTCCTACTGTGCGTGGTAGGGTCTGTGCAGTATGGTCTGTCTCCTACTGTACGTGGTACGGTCTGTACAATTTGGCATGTATCCTACTGTGCGTGGTAGGGTCTGTACAGTTTGGTATGTCTCCTACTGTGCGTGGTAGGGTCTGTATAGTTTGACATGTCTCCTACTGTGCGTGGTAGTGTCTGTACAGTTTGGTCTGTCTCCTACTGTGCGTGGTAGGGTCTGTATAGTTTGACATGTCTCCTACTGTGCGTGGTAGGGTCTGTACAGTCTGGTATGTCTCCTACTGTGCGTGGTAGGGTCTGTACAGTCTGGTATGTCTCCTACTGTGCGTGGTAGGGTCTGTACAGTTTGGTATGTCTCCTACTGTGCGTGGTAGGGTCTGTACAGTTTGGTCTGTCTCCTACTGTGCGTGGTAGGGTCTGTATAGTTTGACATGTCTCCTACTGTATGTGGTAGGGTCTGTACAGTCTGGTATGTCTCCTACTGTGCGTGGTAGGGTCTGTACAGTTTGGTTTGTCTCCTACTGTGCATGGTAGGGTCTGTACAGTCTGGTATGTCTCCTACTGTGCGTGGTAGGGTCTGTACAGTTTGGTATGTCTCCTACTGTGCGTGGTAGGGTCTGTACAGTTTGGTCTGTCTCCTACTGTGCGTGGTAGGGTCTGTATAGTTTGACATGTCTCCTACTGTGCGTGGTAGGGTCTGTACAGTTTGGTCTGTCTCCTACTGTGCGTGGTAGGGTCTGTATAGTTTGACATGTCTCCTACTGTGCGTGGTAGGGTCTGTACAGTCTGGTATGTCTCCTACTGTGCGTGGTAGGGTCTGTACAGTTTGGTCTGTCTCCTACTGTGCGTGGTTGGGTCTGTATAGTTTGACATGTCTCCTACTGTGCGTGGTAGGGTCTGTACAGTTTGGTCTGTCTCCTACTGTGCGTGGTAGGGTCTGTATAGTTTGACATGTCTCCTACTGTGCGTGGTAGGGTCTGTACAGTTTGGTCTGTCTCCTACTGTGCGTGGTAGGGTCTGTATAGTTTGACATGTCTCCTACTGTGCGTGGTAGGGTCTGTACAGTTTGGTCTGTCTCCTACTGTGCGTGGTAGGGTCTGTATAGTTTGACATGTCTCCTACTGTGCGTGGTAGGGTCTGTACAGTTTGGTCTGTCTCCTACTGTGCGTGGTAGGGTCTGTATAGTTTGACATGTCTCCTACTGTGCGTGGTAGGGTCTGTATAGTTTGACATGTCGCCTACTGTGCGTGGTAGGGTCTGTACAGTTTGGTCTGTCTCCTACTGTGCGTGGTAGGGTCTGTATAGTTTGACATGTCTCCTACTGTGCGTGGTAGGGTCTGTACATTCTGGTATGTCTCCTACTTTGCGTGGTAGGGTCTGTACAGTTTGGTCTGTCTCCTACTGTGCGTGGTTGGGTCTGTATAGTTTGACATGTCTCCTACTGTGCGTGTTAGGGTCTGTACAGTTTGGTCTGTCTCCTACTGTGCGTGGTAGGGTCTGTATAGTTTGACATGTTTCCTACTGTGCGTGGTAGGGTCTATACAGTTTGGTCTGTCTCCTACTGTGCGTGGTAGGGTCTATACAGTTTGGTATGTCTCCTACTGTGCGTCGTAGAGTCTGTACAGTCTGGTATGTCTCCTACTGTGCGTCGAAGGGTCTGTACAGTCTGTCTGTCTGTACAGTATGTACAGTCTGGTATGTCTCCTATTGTGCGTGGTAGGGTCTGTACAGTTTGGTCTGTCGCCTACTGTGCGTGGTAGGGTCTGTACAGTTTGGTCTGTCTCCTACTGTGCGTGGTAGGGTCTGTACAGTTTGGTCTCTCTCCTACAGTGCGTCGTAGTGTCTGTACAGTCTGGTATGTATCCTACTGTGCGTGGTAGGGTCTGTACAGTTTGGTCTCTCTCCTACTGTGCGTGGTAGGGTCTGTACAGTCTGGTATGTCTCATACTGTGCGTGGTAGGGTCTGTACAGTTTGGACTCTCTCCTACTCTACGTGGTAGTGTCTCTACAGTCTGGTATGTCTCCTACTGTGCGTGGTAGGGTCTGTACAGTTTGGTCTCTCTCCTACTGTGCGTGGTAGGGTCTGTACAGTTTGGTCTGTCTCCTACTGTGCGTGGTAGGGTCTGTACAGTTTGGTCTCTCTCCTACAGTGCGTCGTAGTGTCTGTACAGCCTGGTATGTCTCCTACTGTGCGTGGTAGGGTATGTACAGTTTGGTCTGTCTCCTACTGGGCGTGGTAGGGTCTATACAGTTTGGTCTGACTCCTACTGTGCGTGGTAGGGTCTGTACAGTTTGGTCTCTCTCCTACTGTGCGTGGTAGGGTCTGTACAGTCTGGTATGTCTCCTACTGTGCGTGGTAGGGTCTGTACAGTTTGGTCTATCACCAACTGTGCGTGGTAGGGTCTGTACAGTCTGGTATGTGTCCTACTGTGCGTGGTAGGGTCTGTATAGTTTGACATGTCTCCTACTGTGCGTGGTAGGGTCTATACAGTTTGGTCTGTCTCCTACTGTGCGTGGTAGGGTCTATACAGTTTGGTATGTCTCCTACTGTACGTCGTAGAGTCTGTACAGTCTGGTATGTCTCCTACTGTGCGTCGAAGGGTCTGTACAGTCTGTCTGTCTGTACTGTGCGTGGTAGGGTCTGTACAGTTTGGTCTCTCTCCTACTGTGCGTGGTAGGGTCTGTACAGTCTGGTATGTCTCATACTGTGCGTGGTAGGGTCTGTACAGTCTGGTATGTCTCCTACTGTGCGTGGTAGGGTCTGTCCAGTTTGGTCTCTCTCCTACTGTGCGTGGTAGGGTCTGTACAGTTTGGTCTGTCTCATACAGTGCGTCGTAGTGTCTGTACAGCCTGGTATGTCTCCTACTGTGCGTGGTAGGGTCTGTACAGTTTAGTCTCTCTCCTACTGTGCGTGGTAGGGTCTGTACAGTCTGGTATGTCTCATACTGTGCGTGGTAGGGTCTGTACAGTCTGGTATGTCTCCTACTGTGCGTGGTAGGGACTGTACAGTTTGGTCTCTCTCCTACTGTGCGTGGTAGGGTCTGTACAGTTTGGTCTGTCTCCTACTGTGCGTGGTAGGGTCTGTACAGTTTGGTCTCTCTCCTACAGTGCGTCGTAGTGTCTGTACAGCCTGGTATGTCTCCTACTGTGCGTGGTAGGGTCTGTACAGTTTGGTCTGTCTCCTACTGTGCGTGGTAGGGTCTATACAGTTTGGTCTGACTCCTACTGTGCGTGGTAGGGTCTGTACAGTTTGGTCTCTCTCCTACTGTGCGTGGTAGGGTCTGTACCGTCTGGTATGTCTCCTACTGTGCGTGGTAGGGTCTGTACAGTTTGGTCTATCACCAACTGTGCGTGGTAGGGTCTGTACAGTCTGGTATGTCTCCTACTGTGCGTGGTAGGGTCTGTACAGTTTGGTATGTCTCCTACTGTGCATGGTAAGGTCTGTACAGTCTGGTATGTCTCCTACTGTGCGTGGTAGGGTCTGTACAGTTTGGTCTGTCTCCTACTGTGCGTGGTTGGGTCTGTATAGTTTGACATGTCTCCTACTGTGCGTGGTAGGGTCTGTACAGTTTGGTCTGTCTCCTACTGTGCGTGGTAGGGTCTGTATAGTTTGACATGTCTCCTACTGTGCGTGGTAGGGTCTGTACAGTCTGGTATGTCTCCTACTGTGCGTGGTAGGGTCTGTACAGTTTGGTTTGTCTCCTACTGTGCATGGTAGGGTCTGTACAGTCTGGTATGTCTCCTACTGTACGTGGTAGGGTCTGTACAGTTTGGTATGTCTCCTACTGTGCGTGGTAGGGTCTGTACAGTTTGGTCTGTCTCCTACTGTGCGTGGTAGGGTCTGTATAGTTTGACATGTCTCCTACTGTGCGTGGTAGGGTCTGTACAGTTTGGTCTGTCTCCTACTGTGCGTGGTAGGGACTGTATAGTTTGATATGTCTCCTACTGTGCGTGGTAGGGTCTGTACAGTCTGGTATGTCTCCTACTGTGCGTGGAAGGGTCTGTACAGTTTGGTCTGTCTCCTACTGTGCGTGGTTGGGTCTGTATAGTTTGACATGTCTCCTACTGTGCGTGGTAGGGTCTGTACAGTTTGGTCTGTCTCCTACTGTGCGTGGTAAGGTCTGTATAGTTTGACATGTCTCCTACTGTGCGTGGTAGGGTCTGTACAGTTTGGTCTGTCTCCTACTGTGCGTGGTAGGGTCTGTATAGTTTGACATGTCTCCTACTGTGCGTGGTAGGGTCTGTACAGTTTGGTCTGTCTCCTACTGTGCGTGGTAGGGTCTGTATAGTTTGACATGTCTCCTACTGTGCGTGGTAGGGTCTGTACAGTTTGGTCTGTCTCCTACTGTGCGTGGTAGGGTCTGTATAGTTTGACATGTCTCCTACTGTGCGTGGTAGGGTCTGTATAGTTTGACATGTCGCCTACTGTGCGTGGTAGGGTCTGTACAGTTTGGTCTGTCTCCTACTGTGCGTGGTAGGGTCTGTATAGTTTGACATGTCTCCTACTGTGCGTGGTAGGGTCTGTACATTCTGGTATGTCTCCTACTTTGCGTGGTAGGGTCTGTACAGTTTGGTCTGTCTCCTACTGTGCGTGGTTGGGTCTGTATAGTTTGACATGTCTCCTACTGTGCGTGTTAGGGTCTGTACAGTTTGGTCTGTCTCCTACTGTGCGTGGTAGGGTCTGTATAGTTTGACATGTTTCCTACTGTGCGTGGTAGGGTCTATACAGTTTGGTCTGTCTCCTACTGTGCGTGGTAGGGTCTATACAGTTTGGTATGTCTCCTACTGTGCGTCGTAGAGTCTGTACAGTCTGGTATGTCTCCTACTGTGCGTCGAAGGGTCTGTACAGTCTGTCTGTCTGTACAGTATGTACAGTCTGGTATGTCTCCTATTGTGCGTGGTAGGGTCTGTACAGTTTGGTCTGTCGCCTACTGTGCGTGGTAGGGTCTGTACAGTTTGGTCTGTCTCCTACTGTGCGTGGTAGGGTCTGTACAGTTTGGTCTCTCTCCTACAGTGCGTCGTAGTGTCTGTACAGTCTGGCATGTATCCTACTGTGCGTGGTAGGGTCTGTACAGTTTGGTCTCTCTCCTACTGTGCGTGGTAGGGTCTGTACAGTCTGGTATGTCTCATACTGTGCGTGGTAGGGTCTGTACAGTTTGGACTCTTTCCTACTGTACGTGGTAGTGTCTCTACAGTCTGGTATGTCTCCTACTGTGCGTGGTAGGGTCTGTACAGTTTGGTCTCTCTCCTACTGTGCGTGGTAGGGTCTGTACAGTTTGGTCTGTCTCCTACTGTGCGTGGTAGGGTCTGTACAGTTTGGTCTCTCTCCTACAGTGCGTCGTAGTGTCTGTACAGCCTGGTATGTCTCCTACTGTGCGTGGTAGGGTCTGTACAGTTTGGTCTGTCTCCTACTGGGCGTGGTAGGGTCTATACAGTTTGGTCTGACTCCTACTGTGCGTGGTAGGGTCTGTACAGTTTGGTCTCTCTCCTACTGTGCGTGGTAGGGTCTGTACAGTCTGGTATGTCTCCTACTGTGCGTGGTAGGGTCTGTACAGTTTGGTCTATCACCAACTGTGCGTGGTAGGGTCTGTACAGTCTGGTATGTGTCCTACTGTGCGTGGTAGGGTCTGTATAGTTTGACATGTCTCCTACTGTGCGTGGTAGGGTCTATACAGTTTGGTCTGTCTCCTACTGTGCGTGGTAGGGTCTATACAGTTTGGTATGTCTCCTACTGTACGTCGTAGAGTCTGTACAGTCTGGTATGTCTCCTACTGTGCGTCGAAGGGTCTGTACAGTCTGTCTGTCTGTACAGTATGTACAGTCTGGTATGTCTCCTACTGTGCGTGGTAGGGTCTGTACAGTTTGGTCTGTCTCCTACTGTGCGTGGTAGGGTCTGTACAGTTTGGTCTGTCTCCTACTGTGCGTGGTAGGGTCTGTACAGTTTGGTCTCTCTCCTACAGTGCGTCGTAGTGTCTGTACAGTCTGGTATGTATCCTACTGTGCGTGGTAGGGTCTGTACAGTTTGGTCTCTCTCCTACTGTGCGTGGTAGGGTCTGTACAGTCTGGTATGTCTCATACTGTGCGTGGTAGGGTCTGTACAGTCTGGTATGTCTCCTACTGTGCGTGGTAGGGTCTGTCCAGTTTGGTCTCTCTCCTACTGTGCGTGGTAGGGTCTGTACAGTTTGGTCTGTCTCCTACAGTGCGTCGTAGTGTCTGTACAGCCTGGTATGTCTCCTACTGTGCGTGGTAGGGTCTGTACAGTTTAGTCTCTCTCCTACTGTGCGTGGTAGGGTCTGTACAGTCTGGTATGTCTCATACTGTGCGTGGTAGGGTCTGTACAGTCTGGTATGTCTCCTACTGTGCGTGGTAGGGACTGTACAGTTTGGTCTCTCTCCTACTGTGCGTGGTAGGGTCTGTACAGTTTGGTCTGTCTCCTACTGTGCGTGGTAGGGTCTGTACAGTTTGGTCTCTCTCCTACAGTGCGTCGTAGTGTCTGTACAGCCTGGTATGTCTCCTACTGTGCGTGGTAGTGTCTGTACAGTTTGGTCTGTCTCCTACTGTGCGTGGTAGGGTCTATACAGTTTGGTCTGACTCCTACTGTGCGTGGTAGGGTCTGTACAGTTTGGTCTCTCTCCTACTGTGCGTGGTAGGGTCTGTACCGTCTGGTATGTCTCCTACTGTGCGTGGTAGGGTCTGTACAGTTTGGTCTATCACCAACTGTGCGTGGTAGGGTCTGTACAGTCTGGTATGTCTCCTACTGTGCGTGGTAGGGTCTGTACAGTTTGGTATGTCTCCTACTGTGCATGGTAAGGTCTGTACAGTCTGGTATGTCTCCTACTGTGCGTGGTAGGGTCTGTACAGTTTGGTCTGTCTCCTACTGTGCGTGGTTGGGTCTGTATAGTTTGACATGTCTCCTACTGTGCGTGGTAGGGTCTGTACAGTTTGGTCTGTCTCCTACTGTGCGTGGTAGGGTCTGTATAGTTTGACATGTCTCCTACTGTGCGTGGTAGGGTCTGTACAGTCTGGTATGTCTCCTACTGTGCGTGGTAGGGTCTGTACAGTTTGGTTTGTCTCCTACTGTGCATGGTAGGGTCTGTACAGTCTGGTATGTCTCCTACTGTGCGTGGTAGGGTCTGTACAGTTTGGTATGTCTCCTACTGTGCGTGGTAGGGTCTGTACAGTTTGGTCTGTCTCCTACTGTGCGTGGTAAGGTCTGTATAGTTTGACATGTCTCCTACTGTGCGTGGTAGGGTCTGTACAGTTTGGTCTGTCTCCTACTGTGCGTGGTAGGGACTGTATAGTTTGATATGTCTCCTACTGTGCGTGGTAGGGTCTGTACAGTCTGGTATGTCTCCTACTGTGCGTGGAAGGGTCTGTACAGTTTGGTCTGTCTCCTACTGTGCGTGGTAGGGTCTGTATAGTTTGACATGTCTCCTACTGTGCGTGGTAGGGTCTGTACAGTTTGGTCTGTCTCCTACTGTGCGTGGTAAGGTCTGTATAGTTTGACATGTCTCCTACTGTGCGTGGTAGGGTCTGTACAGTTTGGTCTGTCTCCTACTGTGCGTGGTAGGGTCTGTATAGTTTGACATGTCTCCTACTGTGCGTGGTAGGGTCTGTACAGTTTGGTCTGTCTCCTACTGTGCGTGGTAGGGTCTGTATAGTTTGACATGTCTCCTACTGTGCGTGGTAGGGTCTGTACAGTTTGGTCTGTCTCCTACTGTGCTTGGTAGGGTCTGTATAGTTTGACATGTCTCCTACTGTGCGTGGTAGGGTCTGTATAGTTTGACATGTCGCCTACTGTGCGTGGTAGGGTCGGTACAGTTTGGTCTGTCTCCTACTGTGCGTGGTAGGGTCTGTATAGTTTGACATGTCTCCTACTGTGCGTGGTAGGGTCTGTACATTCTGGTATGTCTCCTACTTTGCGTGGTAGGGTCTGTACAGTTTGGTCTGTCTCCTACTGTGCGTGGTTGGGTCTGTATAGTTTGACATGTCTCCTACTGTGCGTGGTAGGGTCTGTACAGTTTGGTCTGTCTCCTACTGTGCGTGGTAGGGTCTGTATAGTTTGACATGTTTCCTACTGTGCGTGGTAGGGTCTATACAGTTTGGTCTGTCTCCTACTGTGCGTGGTAGGGTCTATACAGTTTGGTATGTCTCCTACTGTGCGTGGTAGGGTCTATACAGTTTGGTCTGTCTCCTACTGTGCGTGGTAGGGTCTATACAGTTTGGTATGTCTCCTACTGTGCGTGGTAGGGTCTATACAGTTTGGTCTGTCTCCTACTGTGCGTGGTAGGGTCTATACAGTTTGGTATGTCTCCTACTGTGCGTCGTAGAGTCTGTACAGTCTGGTATGTCTCCTACTGTGCGTCGAAGGGTCTGTACAGTATATCTGTCTGTACAGTATGTACAGTCTGGTATGTCTCCTACTGTGCGTGGTAGGGTCTGTACAGTTTGGTCTGTCTCCTACTGTGCGTGGTAGGGTTTGTACAGTTTGGTCTGTCTCCTACTGTGCGTGGTAGGGTCTGTACAGTTTGGTCTCTCTCCTACAGTGCGTCGTAGTGTCTGTACAGTCTGGTATGTATCCTACTGCGCGAAGTAGGGTCTGTACAGTTTGGTCTCTCTCCTACTGTGCGTGGTAGGGTCTATACAGTTTGGTCTGACTCCTACTGTGCGTGGTAGGGTCTGTACAGTTTGGTCTCTCTCCTACTGTGCGTGGTAGGGTCTGTACAATCTGGTATGTCTCCTACTGTGCGTGGTAGGGTCTGTACAGTTTGGTCTATCACCAACTGTGCGTGGTAGGGTCTGTACAGTCTGGTATGTCTCCTACTGTGCGTGGTAGGGTCTGTATAGTTTGACATGTCTCCTACTGTGCGTGGTAGGGTCTATACAGTTTGGTCTGTCTCCTACTGTGCGTGGTAGGGTCTGTACAGTCTGGTATGTCTCATACTATGCGTGGTAGGGTCTGTACAGTTTGGACTCTCTCCTACTCTACGTGGTAGTGTCTGTACAGTCTGGTATGTCTCCTACTGTGCGTGGTAGGGTCTGTACAGTTTGGTCTCTCTCCTACTGTGCGTGGTAGGGTCTGTACAGTTTGGTCTGTCTCCTACTGTGCGTGGTAGGGTCTGTACAGTTTGGTCTCTCTCCTACAGTGCGTCGTAGTGTCTGTACAGCCTGGTATGTCTCCTACTGTGCGTGGTAGGGTCTGTACAGTTTGGTCTGTCTCCTACTGTGCGTGGTAGGGTCTATACAGTTTGGTCTGACTCCTACTGTGCGTGGTAGGGTCTGTACAGTTTGGTCTCTCTCCTACTGTGCGTGGTAGGGTCTGTACAATCTGGTATGTCTCCTACTGTGCGTGGTAGGGTCTGTACAGTTTGGTCTATCACCAACTGTGCGTGGTAGGGTCTGTACAGTCTGGTATGTCTCCTACTGTGCGTGGTAGGGTCTGTATAGTTTGACATGTCTCCTACTGTGCGTGGTAGGGTCTATACAGTTTGGTCTGTCTCCTACTGTGCGTGGTAGGGTCTATACAGTTTGGTATGTCTCCTACTGTGCGTCGTAGAGTCTGTACAGTCTGGTATGTCTCCTACTGTGCGTCGAAGGGTCTGTACAGTCTGTCTGTCTGTACAGTATGTACAGTCTGGTATGTCTCCTACTGTGCGTGGTAGGGTCTGTACAGTTTGGTCTGTCTCCTACTGTGCGTGGTAGGTTCTGTACAGTTTGGTCTGTCTCCTACTGTGCGTGGTAGGGTCTGTACAGTTTGGTCTCTCTCCTACAGTGCGTCGTAGTGTCTGTACAGTCTGGTATGTATCCTACTGTGCGTGGTAGGGTCTGTACAGTTTGGTCTCTCTCCTACTGTGCGTGGTAGGGTCTGTACAGTCTGGTATGTCTCATACTGTGCGTGGTAGGGTCTGTACAGTTTGGACTCTCTCCTACTGTACGTGGTAGTGTCTGTACAGTCTGGTATGTCTCCTACTGTGCGTGGTAGGGTCTGTACAGTTTGATCTCTCTCCTACTGTGCGTGGTAGGGTCTGTACAGTTTGGTCTGTCTCCTACTGTGCGTGGTAGGGTCTGTACAGTTTGGTCTCTCTCCTACAGTGCGTCGTAGTGTCTGTACAGCCTGGTATGTCTCCTACTGTGCGTGGTAGGGTCTGTACAGTTTGGTCTGTCTCCTACTGTGCGTGGTAGGGTCTATACAGTTTGGTCTGACTCCTACTGTGCGTGGTAGGGTCTGTACAGTTTGGTCTCTCTCCTACTGTGCGTGGTAGGGTCTGTACAGTTTGGTATGTCTCCTACTGTGCGTGGTAGGGTCTGTACAGTTTGGTCTCTCTCCTACTGTGCGTGGTAGGGTCTGTACAGTCTGGTATGTCTCCTACTGTGCGTGGTAGGTTCAGTACAGTTTGCTCTCTCTCCTACTGTGCGTGGTAGGGTCTGTACAGTCTGGTATGTCTCCTACTGTGCGTGGTAGGGTCTGTACAGTTTGGTATGTCTCCTACTGTTCGTGGTAAGGTCTGTACAGTCTGGTATGTCTCCTACTGTGCGTGGTAGGGTCTGTACAGTTTGGTCTGTCTCCTACTGTGCGTGGTTGGGTCTGTATAGTTTGACATGTCTCCTACTGTGCGTGGTAGGGTCTGTACAGTTTGGTCTGTCTCCTACTGTGCGTGGTAGGGTCTGTATAGTTTGACATGTCTCCTACTGTGCGTGGTAGGGTCTGTACAGTTTGGTCTGCCTCCTACTGTGCGTGGTAGGGTCTGTATAGTTTGACATGTCTCCTACTGTGCGTGGTAGGGTCTGTACAGTCTAGTATGTCTCCTACTGTGCGTGGTAGGGTCTGTACAGTTTGGTATGTCTCCTACTGTGCGTGGTAGGGTCTGTACAGTTTGGTCTGTCTCCTACTGTGCGTGGTTGGGTCTGTATAGTTTGACATGTCGCCTACTGTGCGTGGTAGGGTCTGTACAGTTTGGTCTGTCTCCTACTGTGCGTGGTAAGGTCTGTATAGTTTGACATGTCTCCTACTGTGCGTGGTAGGGTCTGTACAGTCTGGTATGTCTCCTACTGTGCGTGGTAGGGTCTGTACAGTTTGGTCTGTCTCCTACTGTGCGTGGTTGGGTCTGTATAGTTTGACATGTCTCCTACTGTGCGTGGTAGGGTCTGTACAGTTTGGTCTTTCTCCTACTGTGCGTGGTAGGGTCTGTATAGTTTGACATGTCTCCTACTGTGCGTTGTAGGGTCTATACAGTTTGGTCTGTCTCCTACTGTGCGTGGTAGGGTCTATACAGTTTGGTATGTCTCCTACTGTGCGTCGTAGAGTCTGTACAGTCTGGTATGTCTCCTACTGCGCGTCGAAGGGTCTGTACAGTCTGTCTGTCTGTACAGTATGTACAGTCTGGTATGTCTCCTACTGTGCGTGGTAGGGTCTGTACAGTTTGGTCTGTCTCCTACTGTGCGTGGTAGGGTCTATACAGGTTGGTCTGACTCCTACTGTGCGTGGTAGGGTCTGTACAGTTTGGTCTCTCTCCTACTGTGCGTGGTAGGGTCTGTACAGTCTGGTATGTCTCCTACTGTGCGTGGTAGGGTCTGTACAGTTTGGTCTATCACCAACTGTGAGTGGTAGGGTCTGTACAGTCTGGTATGTCTGCTACTGTGCGTGGTAGGGTCTGTACAGTTTGGTCTGTCTCCTACTGTGCGTGGTAGGGTCTATACAGTTTGGTCTGATTCCTACTGTGCGTGGTAGGGTCTGTACAGTTTGGTCTCTCTCCTACTGTGCGTGGTAGGGTCTGTACAGTCTGGTATGTCTCCTACTGTGCGTGATAGGGTCTGTACAGTTTGGTCTATCTCCTACTGTGCGTGTTAGGGTCTGTACAGTCTGGTATGTCTCCTACTGTGCGTGGTAGTGTCTGTACAGTTTGGTCTCTATCCTACTGTGCGTGGTAGGGTCTGTACAGTCTGGTATGTCTCCTACTGTGCGTGGTAGGGTCAGTTCAGTTTGGTCTCTCTCCTACTGTGCGTGGTTGGGTCTGTACAGTCTGGTATGTCTCCTACTGTGCGTGGTAGGGTCTGTACAGTTTGGTATGTCTCCTACTGTGCGTGGTAGGGTCTGTACAGTTTGGTCTGTCTCCTACTGTGCGTGGTAGGGTCTGTATAGTTTGACATGTCTCCTACTGTGCGTGGTAGGGTCTGTACAGTTTGGTCTCTCTCCTACAGTGCGTCGTAGTGTCTGTACAGTTTGGTATGTCTCCTACTATGCGTGGTAGGGTCTGTACAGTTTGGTATGTCTCCTACTGTGCGTGGTAGGGTCTGTATAGTTTGACATGTCTCCTACTGTGCGTGGTAGGGTCTGTACAGTTTGGTCTCTCTCCTACCGTGCGTCGTAGTGTCTGTACAGTCTGGTATGTCTCCTACTGTGCGTGGTAGGGTCTATACAGTTTGGTCTGTCTCCTACTGCACGTGGTAGTGTCTGTACAGTTTGGTCTCTCTCCTACAGTGCGTCGTAGTGTCTGTACAATCTGGTATGTCTCCTACTGTGCGTGGTAGGGTCTATACAGTTTGGTCTGTCTCCTACTGTGCGTGGTAGTGTCTGTACAGTTTGGTCTCTCTCCTACAGTGCGTCGTAGTGTCTGTACAGTCTGGTATGTCTCCTACTGTGCGTGTTAGGGTCTGTACAGTTTGGTCTCTCTCCTACAGTGCGTCGTAGTGTCTGTACAGTCTGGTCTGTCTCCTACTGTGCGTGGTAGGGTCTATACAGTTTTGTCTGTCTCCTTCTGTTCGTCGTAGGGTGTATACAGTTTGGTCTGTCTCCTACTGTGCGTCATAGGGTCTGTACAGTCTGTTATGTCTCCTACTGTGCGTGTTAGGGTCTGTACAGTTTGGTCTGTCTCCTACTGTTCGTCGTAGGGTGTATACAGTTTGGTCTGTCTCCTACTGTGCGTCATAGGGTCTGTACAGTCTGTTATGTCTCCTACTGTGCGTGGTAGGGTCTATACAGTTTGGTCTGATTCCTACTGTGCGTGGTAGGGTCTGTACAGTTTGGTCTCTCTCCTACTGTGCGTGGTAGGGTCTGTACAGTCTGGTATGTCTCCTACTGTGCGTGATAGGGTCTGTACAGTTTGGTCTATCTCCTACTGTGCGTGTTAGGGTCTGTACAGTCTGGTATGTCTCCTACTGTGCGTGGTAGTGTCTGTACAGTTTGGTCTCTATCCTACTGTGCGTGGTAGGGTCTGTACAGTCTGGTATGTCTCCTACTGTGCGTGGTAGGGTCAGTTCAGTTTGGTCTGTCTCCTACTGTGCGTCATAGGGTCTGTACAGTCTGTTATGTCTCCTACTGTTCGTCGTAGGGTGTATACAGTTTGGTCTGTCTCCTACTGTGCGTCATAGGGTCTGTACAGTCTGTTATGTCTCCTACTGTGCGTGTTTGGGTTTGGAAAGTTTGTTTGGTTCATTCATGCGTGCTATGCAGCCAGTTTTTCCGGAGGCAGTCCCGCCTTCTCTCGCCCTCCTGGATGCCTTGCAGGATTGGTTTTGAAATGGTATAATATCTACGGATATAATCGGATTGGAAATATACAACCAATCATTCGTTACACGGGTCTGGTGTAAAACAGCAATTTGATTCCTTATTTTTATGCCACATGGCATACCTTTTCAATATGCAATATTTGTTTTCTGATTTGACGAAAACAGTTCGCATTTACGAACATGTCATAAGAATATTCTAAAAACGTAACAATTACACCGACCTGTCAACATATCGGTCATAAACACAACTGTAGCCATGCAATCTGCAGTAAAGATGGGTTGGACGTCTGCTGCTAAATCAAGATGAAAATGTAGCTGGAGCTGCAATCACAGAACTAAGGTAGATGTCAAGAACACAGCAGATGATGAGATAAACGATTAAAGATGACAGAGGCAGTGTCGTTCTAAACGTGTCATCGTACTGTTGACAGACCAAACTGTACAGACCCTACTACTACTGGTCTGTACAGTCTGGTCGGTCTAAACGTGTCCATCGTACTGTTGACAGACCAAACTGTACATACCCTACTACTACTGGTCTGTACAGTCTGGTCGGTCTAAACGTGTCCATCGTACTGTTGACAGACCAAACTGTACAGGCCCTACTACTACTGGTCTGTACAGTCTGGTCGGTCTAAACGTGTCATCGTACTGTTGACAGACCAAACTGTACAGACCCTACTACTACTGGTCTGTACAGTCTGGTCGGTCTAAACGTGTCCATCGTACTTTTGACAGACCAAACTGTACAGACCCTACTACTACTGGTCTGTACAGTCTGGTCGGTCTAAACGTGTCATCGTACTGTTGACAGACCAAACTGTACAGACCCTACTACTACTGGTCTGTACAGTCTGGTCGGTCTAAACGTGTCCATCGTACTGTTGACAGACCAAACTGTACAGGCCCTACTACTACTGGTATGTACAGTCTGGTTGGTCTAAACGTGTCATCGTACTGTTGACAGACCAAACTGTACAGACCCTACTACTACTGGTCTGTACAGTCTCGTCGGTCTAAACGTGTCCATCGTACTGTTGACAGACCAAACTGTACAGACCCTACTACTACTGATCTGTACAGTCTGGTCGGTCTAAACGTGTCATCGTACTGTTGACAGACCAAACTGTACAGACCCTACTACTACTGGTCTGTACAGTCTGGTCGGTCTAAACGTGTCCATCGTACTGTTGACAGACCAAACTGTACAGACCCTACTACTACTGGTCTGTACAGTCTGGTCGGTCTAAACGTGTCATCGTACTGTTGACAGACCAAACTGTACAGACCCTACTACTACTGGTCTGTACAGTCTGGTCGGTCTAAACGTGTCCATCGTACTGTTGACAGACCAAACTGTACATACCCTACTACTACTGGTCTGTACAGTCTGGTCGGTCTAAACGTGTCCATGGTACTGTTGACAGACCAAACTGTACATACCCTACTACTACTGGTCTGTACAGTCTGGTCGGTCTAAACGTGTCCATCGTACTGTTGACAGACCAAACTGTACAGACCCTACTACTACTGGTCTGTACAGTCTGGTCGGTCTAAACGTGTCCATCGTACTGTTGACAGACCAAACTGTACAGGCCCTACTACTACTGGTCTGTACAGTCTGGTCGGTCTAAACGTGTCCATCGTACTGTTGACAGACCAAACTGTACAGACCCTACTACTACTGGTCTGTACAGTCTGGTCGGTCTAAACGTGTCCATCGTACTGTTGACAGACCAAACTGTACAGACCCTACTACTACTGGTCTGTACAGTCTGGTCGGTCTAAACGTGTCCATCGTACTGTTGACAGACCAAACTGTACAGACCCTACTACTACTGGTCTGTACAGTCTGGTCGGTCTAAACGTGTCCATCGTACTGTTGACAGACCAAACTGTACAGACCCTACTACTACTGGTCTGTACAGTCTGGTCGGTCTAAACGTGTCCATCGTACTGTTGATAAATTCGTTTAACCGGATTTAAGAGCAATATTCAGCTATGTGTTGTCCAACCGTGTCTGATATAATTTCTAATTTTAAACATATTGGTTTCGTTGGCATTCACACACAACATGGGTAGTGTTTCACTGTTGTGTTATCCTCGGTGAGAGCGAATGTTTTCCCATATGCAATCTATTTATTTTACAAACGCATACATTTAGACAAAACGCGAAATGTACGTTTGGCAACGAAAGTCGTTTGAAAGTCCTACGTCACACAGAACAAATCGAGTTGGACGTGTTGCAACAAACGTGGCAGTTGATGGTTTGATGCATTTGCCAGTGGCTGTTTTACATGTCCCTAGAAATGTGCACACGTAACCAACCCGTGACTATGGACTTTACATCGGGTGTTGTCAAGATGAAATTGACAAGAAATACCAGACGAGATACAAGATATACATTTGGACGGTAGTCGTGCCTCCACAGATATTGATTTGATCTGGTGTTCTACTATCAAATCCCTCCTGTTCTAATGTAACTGGCTCAATGGGAACTGATGTTGACCAGGCAATGCAGCTATGCTGTGTAAGTAGAGATCCTCTACGACGCATGCCATATATGGCTTCTTTAAAGGAGCTAGTTGTCTTTCTACAGAACGTGATGCAGAATTCAGTAAGATAGTTGTGGATCCAGAGAACTTGACGAAGAATTCAGGTGCTAGTGATGGATCCAAATAACTCGATGAAGAATTCAGGTGCTTGTTGTGGATCCACATCACGTGATGATTAACTCAGTGGCTAGTTGTGGATCCAGATAAATTGATGAACAACTCAGTGGCTAGTTGTGGATCCACATAACGTGATGAATAATTCAGTGGCTAGTTGTGGATCCATATAACTTGATGAATAATTCAGTGGCTAGTTGTGGATCCATATAACTTGATGAATAATTCAGTGGCTAGTTGTGGATCCACATAACTTGATGACTAATTCAGTGGCTAGTTGTGGATCCATATAACTTGATGAATAACTCAGTGGCTAGTTGTGGATACACATAACTTGATGAATAGCTCAATGGCTAGTTGTGGATCAAGATAACTTGACATATAATTTGTACCGCAATGCGATGTTCTATGCTTGTTTGGCTGCTCGTGGTAATGGTCTTACAAGTAATATTACTTTAGCAATTAATCATCAAACACCTCGGTGGTTTTTGTTTATTATTCTTCTCCTGCACTAGACAACAACGCTAGTTCCTGTACTTGTCGTCAGGGGTCTACAGACTGTCTCCAGTCAGCGGTGGTGTTGTTATTCGCACCGTTAATCTGATATGACCAAGCCTAATATTAAACATGCGCGGTCAATATGTGTTTTCCCCGGTGTTCGGAGAATGTTCAGATACTGGTCTTCTCCTGGCTTACATTTGCATAGTTAATATTTTTCTGACTCTCATGTATATGTGTCTATCCCAGTTTCTCTCGCATTTGCACCTGCATTTCGGTCCTGACCAAGTGGCACTGTACGTATGATCGAACACCACTGTACGTATGATCGAACACCACTGTACGTATGATCGAACACCACTGTACGTATGATC
>OY759261.1:72526103-72541103 GCA_963662155.1 Lamellibrachia columna
ACAGCATACAAATGGGAATTACATCGATAACCCTAATTAATAAAGAACATTTCCTGAAATGACATATGGCGAAAAGGACACATAATTATAAGCATGCATGTTCTAGACGCCCAGGGGAATAGAAGCAGAAGGAAAACCCGACGCCTGATATTTGTATCCCCACAAAAACTGGAAAATGCGCATCATCAGATGATGTCTTCTACGTGATATTCCAGGAACTAAAAGTAACGTTAATGTAGTTGTAGTTTCTATGCCTCTCAGAAAAGAGGGTCTATGTGTGTTGCTTGAAAGCCGGAACCGCGCTAGACTACGGTGAAGTCAAACAAGGGCTGACGGCTGTCTCAGTCTGACCAGCGTCCACACCACGACCAGGACCAAGCGGGTCATTAATGAGTACTATTCTCAGTTAATATCACTGAATGAGGACACCTACTCATGCAATTTTAATTGTATGCCGTGTCTCTGTATCATACACCATCTAAACATCAATGTTTGATATTAACGAAATCAGTTTCATTGGGGGAGAGGGATTAGTGGCTGTTTAATTTAGGATCGTGCGTCGATTTACTAAAAAAGACATCATTTCGTTTCCGGTTTGTTCTTCGGGATATCGGCATCGCAGACATGTTCGCAGGCCTGTTGCACAGTAATACAGTGCTGACACGGTCGACGGTTAATAGAAAAAGAGAAACGTTGTCCGGATACGGAATCGACCAGCATGGACGAGAGTTGTATTCGCATGGATGTCAAAGTGTCGTCTAGAGGTGCAGGGGGTAAATTAATGACTGCAATACTTGACATTATTAAACGTCGTCTGATACGTGGAACAGTTGAACATATTTATATTAGACATGCGCTGGTGCACATTGGCTGCGCGTGGGCAATCGCAAAAGAAGAAATGACCACAATGAGATTAATACTGTGACACAGTTTAAAGGTGCTTAATCAATTTGACGTTTTTGCAAGTCTCATTTCAAATTAATTTTGCGATAAAACAAACCTCTCTAGTATCCACTGCAACATGCTAGCTCGTTTGTGCAACTTCTGTATGCAGTTTTTGTGAAATCATCAGACAAACTATTAAATCAGTTAATGCTTGATCAAGCATTAACCGAAGTGAAAATCCAAACGCTAAAAAGTCACGATTTTCTTGGTGAAATGTTGTAACTTTGTCATGTGATCAGCGAGAGGATGGAGGACACGCCCATGATCAGCATTGACCCACACAGCGTTTATCATTTTGGATATCCACTATTTTGATCCTTACCAGACCTAACTACTATAGTCAATTATTTCGATGATTTGAAAAAAAATAGGCTTTTTTATTAAATCGACTATTAAATTATAACTAATAAACTATTGACACCCTACACATATGGAAACAAATGAAGCGGATTTGCGATATGCTAAATCAATTTAGGAAGAAGTTTTAAACAAAGTATGTAGAATAAGGCCGGTGAATACGGATGCGTATGATTTTTGATTTAACGGAAGCAGCCCTGAATACACGAATGTCATTGCGCAGACTCGCGATATGGTGTTCAGTTATTTAAGTAAGAATCCGGCAACTTATAACTTACACGTCGTGAAAATGTATATATGACTTTGATCACCCATTTCTTTCGGGACGCAACAACTAGATTGAAGACTAGTTCTCCATCAAACCATGAACACCATAATTACATCTGACAATCCAAGGGAATCGATCATTTCTTTTTATCCAAATTGATGCATTTGTGACATTTCTCTATTGCAACTATATAAAAAACGATTGTCACACAAAGCAAACGAGCTCAAGATTACAAGAAGACAACGGTGGAGTAATGGTTATAAAGTTAGGCTCTCAATAGAGAGAACGTGCGTTTAATCGAGAGAAATCCTTTTGAAGCTTTGGCAACTTGGTTCTCACGACGTTGCTACAGTTCTCACGACGTTGCTACAGTTCTCACGACGTTGCTACAGTTCTCACGACGTTGCTACAGTTCTCACGACGTTGCTACAGTTCTCACGACGTTGTTACACTTCTCACGACGTTGCTACAGTTCTCACGACGTTGCTACAGTTCTCACGACGTTGCTACAGTTCTCACGACGTTGCTACAGTTCTCACGACGTTGCTACAGTTCTCACGACGTTGCTACAGTTCACTCAGCTGTATAAACGAGTATGTGGCTACCGACAGAGGTGCATATGTGAACGAGTATCCTTCGAGCATTAGTAATAACGCTTCCCAGAGAAGTCGAGATGGCTGAGCAGGTCTGGCAGGGGGTGAAGTGTAAAGCGCTTGGAGCAGTACAAAGGACTGGATACCACGCTATGTAAGAACACACCTTTAGAAGGAGAGCCAACTGTTCAAGAATGTGTGGCCCGCCTTTGTTATAGCCTGCTGGTGCATGCAGACCCGCGGTGTCGGTATAGCCATTACGATCGCCAGCGAAATAACTTCACCCGCATATTTGGTACGATGTTGGTAGATTAGTTGTATTGTTGTACCGTATGCTGTGTACTTAATTGCTATTAAATAATTACAACAACTAATATTGCAGAGCAGCACGGATCAAATGTTTGAACATGACCCAACTGATGTGTTATATAAGTTTAACTCCATGTGATCAACATAAGTCACTTGCGAACCAACAAACAGTGACATATTGGCCCCGAGCACACAGGACGATGACCGTTGAATTAGTGCACCTCCTAGGACACAAACCAATTTCGTCCCTCTTTTGATCAGAATATTCCATATCAATTGAAATGTGCTCCGGTGAGACTGGATTGATGTTGGTGCTGTCTCGAGTGTCGTCCAACCAGTAACTGCCAGTATGTTGGTGCTGTCTCGAGTGTCGTCCTACCAGTAACTGCCAGTATGTTGGTGCTGTCTCGAGTGTCGTCCAACCAGTAACTGCCAGTATGTATTCATCGTATCTGATCAGTCAAGCATCTCGCTAAGCCCTCGTGACACACGAACGTCCGGCTTACAGAAAGTACACCCGGGGTGTATCTCGTGAGGATTGAACATAGTTGTTCATTTATCTTTCGCCCTCTGTATATATGTGGCATATACTAGCCTTACACCCAATGTCAGGTCTACATTAGTCCCATGCGTCCCCTCTCCTTGTAGGGCTTTGTCTCGCCATTGACACAATCCTCAACACAACACGGGCTTGACTTCTCCCGCACGTTTATATGTAGTTATTTGTTTTTATATAAAAAAAAACAATTGTATTCACCACTTATCTAATCAGTGTTTCTGTAGGTGTCACTCACTCACTCACTCACTCACTCACTCACTCACTCACTCACTCACTCACTCACTCACTCACTCACTCACTCACTCACTCACCCACTCACTCACTCACTAACTCACTCACTCACTCACTCCATCGAAGGAAAATTCTCGAACACTAATGCAAGCGTACCTCAACAGACCAGGTTCTCCGGATACTTTTTAATCAATATTTCATGAAATGTCTTACAGATTATGTTATCTTAAAAATTATCTACCAAAAGGAGAAATGACGATTAAAATGGTGTCGCCTCCTGGTGACCTTAGAAGACAACACTGTACGACATATATTACATAGACGAGGCGCTTGCTTCAAGTGTGTGCCACAAACTCTACATCCTTCATCATTTTGTAACAGGAAGAAATTCGAAATAACCTTTTCAGTATTACATTTCTATTACTACAGTCATAGACGTGTTAACTGCTATTTAAAGTAGATCATTACAATTGCAAAAACACACGTTACATCCATATTATATATTATATTTACGAGATCACTTGTAGATATAATGCACCTTTGTTATAAGATAATGTGGTTTAACAACCCTTGAGAGACGGCGGATAAGAGGAGATCAAATTGAAGATTTTAAAATATCCAATGGATATGAAAATATTGATATCAATATTTTTCTTACTCAAGAAAGACCAGGATCAGTGTATATTGGATATTAGTTACTCGTATTGGATTGGATATTAAGTACTCGTTCTCACAAAGGACAATAAATTAATGGAACAAATTATCTACAGATTGTGTAAATGTTACCAGCGTGAATTTATTTAAAAACAAGGTTGATGCATATTTCTGGAAGGCCTTTTACACATATATAACACACTGTTGGGCCCTCGATAAGCCAATGACTTACTTGTCCACTTGTCATCTGGGCCTTTGCTTTGGAAGGCAATCTTGTTAAATCTTTTTAAATATAATTTATGGTCCACCTGAATAATAGAATACACCAGTGTGTAATAACATAGCGAATGTCACAAGTGACTTTGTACAAACGAATTCAGTTGTGGATATGTTGTGGTTAGAACGCCAACCCCTTGTAGCAAAGATTTGTGATTGATATTCCTCGAGCCAAAATATGGTTCCCAACATTGCCGCACATGCAATACAATCATAATAAATATTGCCGTATGTTGCCAGTAAATATTCTAGATGGAACGTATTAAAACAAGTGGTATGCAATTCACAGCATAAGCAATGCATCCACACAACACGACATGGTTAAATGAGCGAAGAAGAGAACAGAAAAACACGAAATACAATGAAACGACTCATTTGTAGCCATTGTTACGTTTACCGATCGCAGTTGTATTTATTATGTAGCAGAGTGTTTTGTTTAGGTTACGATGCTGTATGCACTTCTTGAGTTTAAATGCTACAAATTAAACACACTCGAGAGATCATGAAAATAGGACCTGCCCATCACATCGTGTCACAGTCAATTATCTAGCAGGTTCACAGCAGATTTAACGGCGCCAGTTTTCATAAAGCATCAGTTGAAAAAATATCGAGCAACATCGGATATGTTGGGCCAATGCGCTGCATAAAATGTCAAAACTAATTCTGCCAACATGAACCATGTAATGTCGTCGAAGCAGCTGTTACAGCCACATTTATGTTCATTTAATAATGTAAATGTAGTGGCGGCGGCGTCAATGTGAATACATATATTATGTAGCAGTAATGATTGTAGTTCCATATCAACAAAATTAAGCTCACACGCGCAGGGGATTGTCACAATGACGCCCCCATTAAGCGGGCGATCAAAGCAACTGCTTATCGCTGATCTCGTTCTAATGAATTTGCTTTGTTGATCAGTCTCTTAGCTGAATTCACGTATCGATCAGAGGTGACTAAGTGCTGTGCAAACAGTGTCAGTTCAGGAACACCATCATGTGTTTACGTAAATGATGAAAGGAAATACATTCAAATATAACTATTAAGTCACCTATCTGCCTAATCTCAACCTTGGGAATTGCAGCTGACACAGAGTGTTGTATTATATTCACAGTTTTTGTGGATAGCTCACTACTAATATCTCCACTAACTCATCAAACATAAGCTTCATTAAGATTAGCTTTAATTCCTACTAACGCCCTTGCGTGAATGAAGTTGTTGCTGTACTAATGAGAGTATGTATGTATGTATGTATGTATGTATGTATGTATGTATGTATGTATGTATGTATGTATGTATGTATGTATGTATGTATGTATGTATGTATGTACGTATGTATGTATGTATGTATGTATATATATATATATACATATATATATACATATATATATATATATATATATATATATATATATATATATATATATATATACATATATATATATATATATATATATATATATATATATATATATATATATATATATATATATATATATATATATATATATATATATATATATATATATATATATATATATATATATGTATGTATGTATATATATATATATAGAGAGAGAGAGAGGGGAAGAGAGAGAAAGAGACAGAGTGGGAGAGGGAGGGAGTGCCGGTCAAAGGAACCAGGTTACAATATTAATATTCTTGGTGCCGTTCGAAGCCTGGACCATTCTGTTCATTCGACGTTGCCCCAATTCACTCAACTGAATAAACGAGTGCCTGGCTGTTGTGGATTATATACACCTTTCGCGCATTTATTGTAGCGTAACGTCCCCAGGGAAAACGTTGACTTGCTGTTCGAATGAACTGGTCTGTCACATGACGCGTAAAGCACTTAAATATGCCCATAAAGACCAGATAAGCGCAATCCGAGATAACATTGGTACAATTCCACAGATGTGGGCCTGTATGCGACTCTGTCATTGCTAGTACTGTAGTTCTAATTGTCAGCAGCCTACCGGTCATTTATTAAACATGTTAATCATATCAATGCGGTCGTCGTTTGTTGATGTTAGCACAAGTCAAACCGCTGTCGAACGTCTGACGGCGTTCAATTATTGATAGAATGACCAATGACCGTTGTTGAATCACGGGGTTGCTCAGTGCAGCTAGGTTGTTCTCGCGTGCTGCACTAACGGTGAAACGGCGGCAGGTGTGAATTTGGAGGAAATATTTGTCTTCTTATTCAGTTTCAGTAAGGCTTAACAAGAATGTGAGAGAAAGAGAGAGAGGGGAGAGAGAGAGAGAGAGAGAGAGAGAGAGAGAGAGAGAGAGAGAGAGAGAGAGAGAGAGAGAGAGAGAGAGAGAGAGAGAGAGAGAGAGAGAGAGAGAGAGAGAGAGAGAGAGAGAGAGAGAGAGAGAGAGAGAGGGAGAGAGAGGTTTAACAAGAATGTCATCCAAAGCAAAATGCCCAGATGACAAGTGGATTGGTTTATCAAGAGTCCAACAGTGTTTCATTTATATGTAACCCGCATTTCTGAGATATTTGCCAATTTTGTTTTTAAACACATTCACACTACTAGCATTTACACAACCTGCAGATAATCTGTTCCATTCATTTAGTGTCTGTCCTCTGTGAGAATGAATACTTTCTGATATATAATCTTCACTGATCCTTCACTAATGTTACTTCGTGTCATCTAGTTCTACTATCTTTCTTAAGTGAGACAAAACATTTATATCAGTATTTTCATACACATTCAATATATTACAACTTGCGCTATTAAGACGTAATGTCACACAACGTGTGCTTATTCTGCACTATCGCAGTATCCCGTTCTGGTGAAATGATTTAGTAAGTCACCAACAACAGCAGCCGCCTACTAAAAAACTGAATGGCGCTAAAAGCATACACCGTATATTGTGGTTAACTGGCTATTTAAGCGTTGTATATATATATATATATATATATATATATATATATATATATATATATATATATATATATATATATATATATATATATATATATATATATATATATATATATATATATATGCGTCACCATATGCGGGAAAATAACCCACAGGGCACGAAATCCCCAATGATTCTGCACGATATTCCACGCATAGATATCCCTTGTGATATTACTGCATTCATTATTCATGGGACAAAACCAAGAAACGACGCAATTATCTATGACTTGAATAACACACATATATATATATATATATATATATATATATATATATATATATATATATGTGCCCTGTGGGTTATTTTCCCGCATATGGTGACGCAGGGGATATCACGCTGGGATATTGTGGTTAATAGAATTATTGATCTAGCGATCTCTGTATGGTTTCCTGGATTAGCTCCTGCTAGAATACGATTAATGTAAGGGCAACGTAATTTATTGTATTCTAATGAAATGAAATGAAATTCCTTATATTAAACAACTAAAGCCCGCAGCACACTAGTCGAGTTTTCATCGGGGGACTGCAGATTTTTCATCGGGGTTAAATTTGTCGGGCCATCAGCTCGCAGCACTAATTTTACCTCATGTCCTCTAGTTCTGCTATCCTTCTTGAGTGAGAAAAAAACATATTTCTGTCAATATTTTCATACCCATTCAATATCTTAAAAACTTCAATCTGATCTCCTCTTAACCTTCTTGTATATAGAGTTGTTAAACCACATTCTTTCAGGCATTCTTCATAACTAAGGTCTCTCAGTTCTGGAATCATTTTAGTTGCTCTCCTTTGTATGCATTCAAGCGTATCTATATCCTTCTTACGATATGGTCTCCATGCTTGTATACAGTATTCTAAATGAGGTCTAACTGTTGCTTTATAAATAGGTATACTTGCAGAAAAGCAAACAAATAAAATCTTTCAGCCTGTTGAAATCATCTAGAAATCCACAGTTACACTGCCAACATGTTCTACAAGCAAACTTGCCAATGTGCCTGCTCAAATGCAGTTATGTCATATGATATGACTTTTTTAAAGTTGTACATATCTAAAATTACTGTGCCCTAAATTCGTGTGTAACACATGAGGAAGTCTAACTGAGGCAAGATCCCATTTGTCATCGTAGCACTGGGGGCCGCCATGTTTACAATGACGTTTGTCGTCGTGGCCGTGGCACTGGGGGCCGCCATGTTTACAATGACGTTTGTGCGCGTGACTGCAATCACGCTTCCTATTGGTCGCTAATCGCGCGAGCCCAGACAATTTGTCGGAGTCTGCAGTACACCAGCCGACAAGGCCCGTCAGGACGTCCTGAGATTTAGCACTGTCAGATATTATCCGACAAGCCCCGATCTTGTCGGAATTCGCAGCACACACTAGCCGACAACTGAAGATTATTTGTCCCCCGACGACTCTGGGTGATAAGAAAGTGAAAGGCTCGTCTTTGGACAAAACTATCTAATATTCATGGATACTTTGTAACGTGTTCATGTTAACTCCGTAGATGCGATCCTTTATTGATGATTAAGATACTACATACATCGCATCGATAGAAGCATATTGGCATTTACGAACCCCACTAAATATAACATCTAGTGGAATACATCAACGTCGTTGTCTTGCAGCGATGATACGATTAATTGACAATGCTCTCGCCGGTGTAGACGGACACACATTTGTTCGTGATTAATGCACATTGTGCCTCTCTAAACTGCCGCCACAAATTCTATGGCATGTAAAAACATCATTAAAAGTACCATTATGCTAAGCCGATGTAATTCACTTTATGCAGGCGCTGGACAGGCGACATTCGCCGGCCTAGCGAAGGACGGGTGGCTTGGAAGAAACATATTTTTAATAGAGAAATGCTATTTGCATGATCCTGTGTATCTAGCTAGCTGGGTTTTGCAGCTAGCTGGGTTTTCGGGCCACGGGGCCGTCCATAAAATGTATGTATGTATGTATGTATGTATGTATGTATGTATGTATGTATGTATGTATGTATGTATGTATGTATATATATATATAATAAAAATGATATATTGGAAACAACAACAAATGTACCTGGTACGAAAATGGAAGCCTGCTAATGGATAGCCTGCTAATGGATAGACTGCTAATGGATAGCCTTACACGTGTTAAGGATGTGACATTGCAGTGTGTGATTTCAATCGGATACTATAATTTCATAGTTTAATAATTTAAATACGTTACAATGCAGGGAAGTCTTGTGCAGTATACGGTAACGTTCACTGCGTGATAGAGCCGTGTGGATGTTCACAGCGATAGCGCCTCGGTGATCCTTTCAGCGTGGCCTTCTACATCAGTATACGGTAACGTTCACTGCGTGATAGAGCCGTGTGGATGTTCACAGCGATAGCGCTTCGGTGATCCTTTCAGCGTCGCCTTCTACATCAGTATACGGTAACGTTCACTGCGTGATAGAGCCGTGTGGATGTTCACAGCGATAGCGCTTCGGTGATCCTTTCAGCGTCGCCTTCTACATCAGTATACGGTAACGTTCACTGCGTGATAGAGCCGTGTGGATGTTCACAGCGATAGCGCCTCGGTGATCCTTTCAGCGTTGCCTTCTACACCAGCGTCTCGGCCTAATGACAACTCTAAGCTGGACGCTTTACGACAAATCCACGCCGTCCTATCGCGCATAAACACGCTCGCAAATAATGTGCGGCAGCGTCGCCGTCGCCGTCGTCGCCAATTCATCATTTGAGCATATCGACATGGACCGGGTCACTAATTCCTTTACGTCCGTCCTCGTTTCTCTTACGGGACGTGCTGGGCATGTCACACATTGCAATGTCTTATCTCATTCGCAGACTATCAATTTCCATCTGCTGTTGTTACCCATTATATGCTTTCTTAACTTACCCGTTCCAAGTCTCATTCCACACCATTTATTCACCTCCCTCTACTGTGTTAACATTCTAGCATCGTCTTCTGCATTATCATTATCATCAATTGGTGCGACATTGCCTGCCTCACCGTAACCTGTTCTGGGTCTTCACCATTTCCACTGTTTTGGATATAAATCACAACTAAAGTTTCCATTGCGACTATGTTTTCCAATTCGATGCATTAATTAATTAATTATTCTGATTTATTAAAAATTACACACCTAGCTGCCTATCCTGCTGTCGGTCCCCAGCAGAGGTTTAATAAAGTAATTTGTAGTACTCAAATATGCCATTGTTGCGGTTTAAAATAGTTATTTATTTAGCATATTTAGGGTGCGAAAATTTCCCACATTTCAGACAATCTATTTGTGTAGATCTGAACTCGAAATAAAACATTGATCTCGGTTTATCCTGTACGTCCACCAGCGGTGTACGTACACGTCCCAGAACCAGTTATTTAGCCTGTACGTCCACCAGCGGTGTACGTACACGTCCCAGAACCAGTTATTTAGCCTGTACGTCCACCAGCGGTGTACGTACACGTCCCAGAACCAGTTATTTAGCCTGTACGTCCACCAGCGGTGTACGTACACGTCCCAGAACCAGTTATTTAGCCTGTACGTCCACCAGCGGTGTACGTACACGTCCCAGAACCAGTTATTTAGCCTGTACGTACACCAGCGGTGTACGTACACGTCCCAGAACCAGTTATTTAGCCTGTACGTACACCAGCGGTGTACGTACACGTCCCAGAACCAGTTTCGACTAGCCGCTGTTGAACATACTCCCCAAGCGCATGCACGAAATGCACACATACTGTCAAGCGAGTTACAGAGAAAGCATATAGACAGCCCCGACGCTAGTCGAACGCTATAATTACCTGGAGATCGCAAGATCAGTCGACCAGCGTACTGCATTTCATGAGCAATTTATGACTGACCCAAATTGGAACACAGATCGATAGATTCACACGACGGGTGACAGCTACGAATACGCGATCGTGGCTGCCCGTTCTCTCGCGGGCGTACACGTGCGACAGTGTGACATGGCGGGAATCTAAACATGCGCGCATGCGTGACAATTCCATACAATTGTGGATAACATCTGTGTTGAAATTTGAAGAAAAAAACGTAAATTTTTTGGGGAACTATTTTACGTCGTTCAAGTACACAAATGCTACGCGTAACAAGTCACAAACAATAATGGCGTCGCCCAGCCAACTAAGCTTTATGCAACTCCGCCAGTCGGCCATTTTGAAATAATAAACACGCTGTATCCGTGGTGATGGCGTCCCCTTTGGGAGTGGGAATTCAAGTTGGTGATATTTTGGTTATAACAACATGGTTCAGTTGCAATGGTTATGAACAAGATTTGTCCACTGCTGATCATATTGTGTTTATTATAAAAAAATGGGTAATGATTCTTGAGTGCGAAGTACTATTTTAGATGGAACTACTTTACTTAAACATCCTACGTGTAGGTAATAAAGTATCATCTTAAGCGTTGTCTGTGCAGTACGTATTCTTATAAATAGGTTTTGCAACGATTCCATAATTATTATGTCATATATCATTTATCAGTAGTCACGTGAATGAACAGTTTGTCTTCTAGGAAACGTAGTCACAATGACTCGTCATTAGGCATGCGTGTTAACAGATGAGCGTCCATGAATTAGCAGGCGGTTTGTAGTCATTTGACAGGAGAACGAACGGTTAACGGTTAACGGTTAACGGTTAACGGTTAACGGGCAAAGAATAATTTGTTTGTAGGCTGCACATAAATATCGTAGCTTTTACGAATATGCGCGGTGGCAGTGGGGCAGTTTGTCGGTCGAGGGTTCGAAACCACTTGCTGCTGGTTCGAAACTTGGGTAGTTTTTTCAACCCGCTTTGTGTTTGTCTTTCGGAAGATACAATATATGCCGTTGGTTCCTTCTACCTGGTGTATATGCCGTTGGTTCCTTCTATCTGGTGTATATGCCGTCGGTGCCTTCTACCTGGTGTATATGCCGTTGGTTCCTTCTACCTGGTGTATATGCCGTTGGTTCCTTCTATCTGGTGTATATGCCGTCGGTGCCTTCTACCTGGTGTATATGCCGTTGGTTCCTTCTACCTGGTTATATGCTGTTGGTTCCTTCTATCTGGTGTATATGCCGTTGGTTCCTTCTACCTGGTGTATATGCCATTGGTGCCTTCTACCTGGTGTATATACCGCTGGTTCCTTCTACCTGGTTATATGCTGTTGGTTCCTTTTACCTGGTGTATATGCCGTTGGTTCCTTCTATCTGGTGTATATGCCGTCGGTGCCTTCTACCTGGTGTATATGCCGTTGGTTCCTTCTACCTGGTTATATGCTATTGGTTCCTTCTATCTGGTGTATATGCCGTTGGTTCCTTCTACCTGGTGTATATGCCATTGGTGCCTTCTACCTGGTGTATATGCCGTTGGTTCCTTCTACCTGGTTATATGCTGTTGGTTCCTTCCACCTGGGGTATATGCCGTTGGTTCCTTCTACCTGGTGTATATGCCGTTGGTGCCTTCTACCTGGTGTATATGCCGTTGGTTCCTTCTACCTGGTTATATGCTGTTGGTTCCTTCCACCTGGGGTATATGCTGTTGGTTCCTTCCACCTGGGGTATATGCCGTTGGTTCCTTCTACCTGCTCTATATGCCGTTGGTTCCTTCTACCTGGTGTATATGCCGTTGGTTCCTTCTACCTGGTGTATATGCCGTTGGTTCCTTCTACCTGGTGTATATGCCGTCGGTGCCTTCTACCTGGTGTATATGCCGTTGGTTCCTTCTACCTGGTGTATATGCCGTTGGTTCCTTCTACCTGGTGTATATGCCGTTGGTGCCTTCTACCTGGTGTATATGCCGTTGGTTCCTTCTACCTGGTTATAGGCTGTTGGTTCCTTCCACCTGGGGTATATGCTGTTGGTTCCTTCCACCTGGGGTATATGCCGTTGGTTCCTTCTACCTGCTCTATATGCCGTTGGTTCCTTCTACCTGGTGTATATGCCGTTGGTTCCTTCTACCTGGTGTATATGCCGTTGGTTCCTTCCACCTGGGGTATATGCCGTTGGTTCCTTCTACCTGGTGTATATGCCGTTGGTGCCTTCTACCTGGTGTATATGCCGTTGGTTCCTTCTACCTGGTTATATGCTGTTGGTTCCTTCCACCTGGGGTATATGCTGTTGGTTCCTTCCACCTGGGGTATATGCCGTTGGTTCCTTCTACCTGCTCTATATGCCGTTGGTTCCTTCTACCTGGTGTATATGCCGTTGGTTCCTTCTACCTGGTGTATATGCCGTTGGTTCCTTCTACCTGGTGTATATGCCGTTGGTTCCTTCTACCTGGTGTATATGCCGTCGGTGCCTTCTACCTGGTGAATATGCCGTTGGTTCCTTCTACCTGGTGTATATGCCGTTGGTGCCTTCTACCTGGTGTATATGCCGTTGGTTCCTTCTACCTGCTCTATATGCCGTTGGTTCCTTCTACCTGGTGTATATGCCGTTGGTTCCTTCTACCTGGTGTATATGCCGTTGGTTCCTTCTATCTGGTGTATATGCCGTCGGTGCCTTCTATCTGGTGTATATGCCGTTGGTTCCTTCTACCTGGTGTATATGCCGTTGGTGCCTTCTACCTGGTATAATTTTATATGCCGTTGGTTCCTTCTACCTGGTTATATGCTGTTGGTTCCTTCCACCTGGGGTATATGCCGTTGGTTCCTTCTACCTGGTGTATATGCCGTTGGTGCCTTCTACCTGGTGTATATGCCGTTGGTTCCTTCTACCTGGTTATATGCTGTTGGTTCCTTCCACCTGGGGTATATGCCGTTGGTTCCTTCTACCTGCTGTATATGCCGTTGGTTCCTTCTACCTGGTGTATATGCCGTTGGTTCCTTCTACCTGGTTATATGTTAGCCATGGGTGTTTGGAGTTAAATGTCATAAGTCAACAGGCAACTATCAATGTGTCGGTTGGCAAGCGAGTTTACGTGGGGCTTCCCGTGAACAGGTTGACAGTCATCAGATATAATGGTCAGAGCCTTCTTATGACAATGTAAGTTCAGTATTAACCAACTACGTACAAGGGACTAAAACTTATGACAATGTACGTTCAGTATTAACCAACTACGTACAAGAGACTAAAACTTATGACAATGTATGTTCAGTATTAACCAACTACGTACAAAAGACTAAAACTTATGACAATGTATGTTCAGTATTCACCAACTACGTACAAGAGACTAAAACTTATGACAATGTACGTTCAGGATTAACCAACTGTGTACAAGAGACTAAAACTTATGACAATATACGTTCAGTATTCACCCACTACATAAAAGAGACTAAAACTGATGACAATGTACGTTCAGTATTCACCCACTACGTACAAGAGGCTAAAACGTATGACAATGTACGTTCAGTATTCACCCACTACATAAAAGAGACTAACATTTATGACAATGTACGTTCAGTATTCACCCATTACGTACAAGCGACTGAAACGACGTTAGCACAAGGATCTGACATATTTGATTGGACAAAGCTACCAGCCTCTTGAGCTCGGCATACCCGGCCCCACGCGTTGGGGGAACCTGAAGCCGATGGAGAAATCGAAACCGGCAGAGTCTTCTTGGTCAATCAGCCAACTTGTCTGAATGGCAGGAATCAGGAACAGCCTGTGTAATAGAGGCCATACATGGACCTACTTATTCAACTAGCCAACTGGACCAACTGTCGGGACCATGGACCTAATGTGTCTTTACCACGTCCAGTGGTACATCGTTTGGTCTATGTTGGGTGGGCCACATCTACGTTACAATCTCTCCACCGTTCTCATCGCCATGTATTGTTAACAACGGTCAACTGTGTTTGATGTATAAGCGTAAATCAAATAATGGAACATGGTAAGTGAACGTGTTTGCAACACGTATCATATTCACTATTCCCTTGACAGAGATTG
>OY759261.1:72548603-72568603 GCA_963662155.1 Lamellibrachia columna
ATTCAACTTTACGGCAATGGTTAAAGGTTCCTCACACTGAATTCAACGTTATGACAATGGTTAAAGGTTCGAATGTTAATTCATTTCTCGAGACTTATATCCACTATAACGTGCTAGCTCGTTTGTATACATTTTTGATATAGTTTTGGTAAAATGATCGGAAAAACTATTAAATACTTTTCTTACCAAATCCGGTCAAAATTTGGGGGCGACAACATGGCACCCGTGGTCCGGCACTGTACATTATAACACAAGGCCATTCAAACTTTCACAAGTTACCCGATATAACAATCAAGGTCAATAAATTATTATTTCGATGATTTTAACCAACTTAAAATTTGAATCTGATTCGCTATGGGTTAAATTAACCGAGGAAGGAGAGACGACGTCCCTATACTAACATTAAGGCGGTGAACAGTGGTCAGCGTTCGCAGGGTTGGACCAAATTCGAAAAATCTTGGTGTTGTTTCATGACCGAACAATTTCTTCCAGGCCCAATTGTCTTAATTCATTCGGTTGTATAAGTGAGTATCATAAACGATTATTGGATTAAACAAATGAATATATTTAGCGCAGTCATTTTACCGTGGCTGAATCTTTTCTGTAGATACGGAATTGGTGTTGAAATGAACAAGCACGTCAGGTGGTGAAGTGTAAAGCTCTTCGAATTGTCATAGAGGACAAGACAAACGCTGTGGAAAAAAATGCACACTCAATAAGTGACGTATCATAAGGAAGAGACAGTGTTCTCTTAAACTAGGTAAAAAGTCATTGTCTGGTGACATGGATAGCAATCAGTCGAAACCACAGTGTTTTATGTCAACATAAGCTATGTCAAAGAGATATGATGATAGCGGCAAAGACCACGACGATACGAACATCACGACAATTGATTTTTTTGGTGGTTGTGAGTAAAGAGAAACACAATTGGATGCTGGAGAAAAGGCCGGTATGACAACTGTCTGATCGATCGTGTGTTCACCGCACGACAAACGTTGTCACCGCGGCGACAAGCCTGTAGCGACAAGCATTAATTATATATTCACATGCATTCAAATGAGCGTGGCTGCGGCCATCACGACCAACGATTCAGCCGCGGCCGACGCCACAACCTCAACCAAAGATAAAAACATCGTCACGTCTACCACCACAATCACAACCACAGATAACAACATCGTCACGTCTACCACCGCAACCACAACCACATATAACAACATCGTCACGTCTACCACCACAACCAAAACCATAGGCAACAACCACCAAAACAGCAGCAGCAGCAGCAGCAGCAGCAGCAGCAGCAGCAGCAGCAGCAGCAGCAGCAGCAGCAGCAGCAGCAGCAGCAGCAGCAGCAGCAGCAGCAGCAGCAGCAGCAGCAGCAGCAGCAGCAGCAGCAGCAGCAGCAGCAGCAGCAGCAGCAGCAGCAGCAGCAGCAGCAGCAGCAGCAGAAGCAGCAGCAGCAGCAGGAGTAGCAGCAGCAGCAGCAGCAGCAGCAGCAGCAGCAGCAGCTGCAGCAGCAGCTGCAGCAGCAGCAGCAGGAGCAGCAGCAGCAGCAGCAGCAGGAGCAGCAGCAGCAGCAGCAGCAGCAGTAACAACATAAATCTCGCGCGCGAAGCCATAACATCCACCACCAGTGCAATTACTTGCTAGAAATCCATCTATACTTACAGGGCTATCGAGTGAAATACATGTGGGGGTTATATTCCTTGAAAGCTGTGTCGTTGGATCAATATTGTGCGGTAAACATGATTAAGTGCCTACGGACACTGTAACGAACTTTAGATCAATAACCAAATTGGAATGATGATGCTTCGGTCGCAGATTTACATACAGTTAACTGCTAGGGGAGTTTGCTCCATTGTTCCACCCATGCGCGTATCTCGTTCGCAGCCGGGATGGGAGTTACGGGGAAGCGTTGTAACTGATAGGGGAGATGGAACAAAGTACTTGTATTTGGACTTAAGAACGATATTTAAATATTTGAACTTGACGTTTTGAAATTATCCGTACTTGTACTGGTACATACCTAGGATATTTAGAATACCAACTCAGTAGATTTAGTATTTAGTAGTCTTACGTATACTGACGTTTGCATAGTTACGGTACCTACGGACTGTGGTACCGCTCCTTCCTGCTGCGGAGTGCTGATTGAAACAGTAGAGCCGGGCCACCGTCCAAACCGTGTTTTACTAAGCTAACATACCAGACCACTCAGGCCTTATTGGATTATCTTTCTCAATGGACAAGGTAGATTTATATAGATAGATCAACGGCGCCTGCCTGTTGATTGCCATTGTTTGAAACAGTGTCCCCATTGGAATGAGAGACCAATAGTATTGTTCTGTCCAAATGTTTACCTAACTAAATATCATGTTATTATGGAAAGGGAGTGAACAGAAGTGTGAACCTTATCTACGGTTCACCCCCAACCAGTATAGTTATGTATCATACAAATGCATTATCTTAAAATAAACATAGATTTCAAATCCATAACTAATAACTAATGCATGCAGTGCCTACGACATGCACTATTTGTTTATAATTATTTAGATTTGTTTAGACCTAATACATAGACAGAATATGTAACTTAAACGTTTTTGAAATGTCTGTATGCTTCTGCAGTTAGTGATGTTTTCATGCAACGAATGTCATAGTTTTGTTCAACAAACAGAAATGCACATTGATTTTAAGTTGGTACGCACACGATGACTTCTGAAGGTATCTTTCTGTCTAATACCATGTGTTGAAACATACAGTTGAAACAGATTATTCGGTAGTACATTGTGATATGCCTTATACACAATAATCGTTGTCTTAAATTTAACTAGGTCTACAAAAATATGCAGTTGCTTAGAGGTTGCTGGTAGGCTCCAAACGTTTTGTGCCACAAATTAAACGAACTACTTTCTGCAGTACTGTAATACACATATTGTTTGTAACATATGATAACCCCATATCTCACTACAATAGTTAATATATGGGAAAAACAAAGAACAATGCAATATGTACATTCCGTCATGACAACTTGTTTTGTAAATGATCGCTGCAACTTTCTAACATTTAGTTCTAAGCGTATTAATGTTCGTCATCAATAAATACTCTAATAATTTTTTACGCGTACTCAAGTTCATTGATAATTTGTTTACAAAGAGCCACATGGACAATTTGATAAGCTCTCTATTTAGCATATCTCGTTGTTACCGGTCCAAAATATTTTCGTACCATCTGCAAAACGTATGAATTTGACTAATGTTGATACGTTGCAGATATTATTAATGTAGAGGTCAAATAATCTTGGACCTAAAATAGACCCCTGCGGAACTCCACGTGTGACATCAAACAGCTCCGAGAAACACCCGTCAATATTGACAAATTACTTCCTGTTGATGATTGACGAATGATGATAATAACATAAAATGTAGAAGTATCATTTGTGTGGGTATGTGTGCGTGTGGGTGTGTGTGTGTGCGTGCGTGCGTGGGTGCGTGCGTGTGTGTGTGTGCGTGCGTGCGTTGCGTGATTGTGTGGGTGTACGAGTTTATGCATGCATACATGCGTGCGTGTACACGTATACATTTCAATATCCTGTACCAAGGCAATATGGTTCCTATGGTGTGTCTGCGCATATGTTCACCGCGTAATGCCGTCAAAGCTAACACTTGCTTGTTTGGCTACTGCCGGCGAAATTGCCTTTCCCACCAGGTGCACAGTACGCATAATATCAATATGGAGGCATCTCCCCGAGCGACCGGGTCGAATCTCGGGAGAGCTGGCCGCTTCGACGCACAATTCGCCCGGGCTTGGGCGGGCTTTGTCCGCCGCTGAGATAAACGATCTTGCGGCCTCTCGTGGCAATTTATCTGGCTCCGAATCGGTGTTCTGTGCCACTGCGTGCAGAACTGGCACTTTACGAAGCCGCTGCCAGCCCATGCCGTGGAGCACCGAGGGCAGAACAAAGCATGGATGTTCTATAACATCGCCTCCTGTTGGTCACGTGCCGTCTCTAGTAATCTTTTTTCTGAACCTGTGGACATTTTGTTTAAATTCGTCCCTAGCCCGGCGTCATAAGAGGTTCGGTGGCGGAAGTACCTGCAACAAACAAATAAATATTGATCTGAAGCAATCCAGAAAGTGCCACAGCTAAATGCAATGCTGGTAAATTATTCATGTTGTAATGATATTTTTGAAAATGATACATTCTGACGTGGCGATTTCGGTCTATTTCGAGAAGGCAGACACAAAGGCTGTACCCACAATGCCGTTAGGGGTGCTCGTGGCTAATTGGTGCGAGGCTATGAACAAAACGAGGCTCTCCAATGGCGAATGGTTGGGTGGTGGCGGTTTTGCGGTTTTCTGTGTAATAATCATGTTAATATAGTGCGTCATTTGAAGTGCGTGATGGATTCACCGAATGCCTAGAAAATGGACTATTTAGTCCCCCGTAATGTTTACCCAAACAGAGTAGTACGTCAGAACCTCTTCACCACGAATAACAGTAACTCGATGTTAGTTACCTATTTTTCACCAAAAGTTATTTTCGGAAAGTTGGTTAACAAAGAGGCGCACCATAGAGCAAGACAAGCTATGGCAACACACGTCAATATTTTTAATCTCCATAACTTACCATGTGCAAATAGGTTAGTCGAGAAAATATAGGATTGGTCGAAGACTGTTTAGCGTGGACGTCACCAGAAGACTGCGGGTCGACTGCCCAAGTGAACAGAGATGGCGAGACACAGTGACACCGCTGGAAAAGGGGAAGACCTCAATTCAGATGTGGCGCATTAAGCAGGATGTTAAAAGTAGGAGGAGGTTGATGACAATGGAGTGAAAAGGCTGCCGACAGGGAGCAGTGGAAAATGACAACAACCAAAACATGCAGCAGTACAAAATAAAGCCGGCCTCGCCCCTTTATAAAGCGAACTACGAGGAAGAACATACGTCTAAATTCTGTTTCCAATCTTGCTGAGAGGCTAGAACACGGATAACGACGGAAGTTATGGCGATCCAATAGCAGCTGTCCTAAGATGGAAGGTGGTTCCGTCTTGCCATCATTAAGGTGATTCTAAACACTTTTACTGGAAAACGCCGCATGAATATCCTATTATGACTGATGTGGGTAATCAGTGGCCACAGCTGATCCCTCCCATTAACAATTGTCCTGTTTTGAAGTGCCCGCTCGTTGAACGACCAACCCGGACTCATGATGTCGTCATCTATACGCTTCCGGCCATCTGCAGCGTTCGAGTATCGCAGTAAATCACCGACAAACGATCATTCGTCACGCAATTACACATCATGGGAAAAGGTAGCGAAATGATTAGTTTTCCGAAAGTACGAAATCAGCCCGGGAACGACCCGATTGGGGAAGAATAAATGATGCTCTGCACGGATCTTGATCAGACGGCGCCAAGATCGATCGTCACGTTTGAAAATGGGAAAAGGGGAGGCATGTTTTCTCGTTGAAAACTAGATCTATTTCATTTTGATGTTCGTAAATAGATGTTCAAACTTTATCTGATCACCGCTGCGTACCTTCTAATATAATACAATGTATTTGGTTAATTCCTTTCCAGGGATATTTACAGGAAATATAAACTGATTGTACATTAGTAAACGGCTTATACAATACGCACATGTTAAGTAAATAATAACAATACCGGATATTATACAATTACTAACTGATAATACAATATTACATAAGTATCGCTATGTCATCGACTTACCTATTAGAGAGATATGACGATATTCCTTGATTAATGAGTGCATTAGAGTATTGAAATTGATATGACATATACGTCATATGTCATTTGATTTGATTTGATTGATGAGTGCATTATAATATTGACATTGACATGGCATATTCGTCATATGTCATTTGATTTGATTGATGAATGCATTATAATATTGACATTGACATGGCATATACGTCATATGTCATTTGATGTGATTTGATTGATGAGTGCATTAGAATATTGACATTAACATGGCATATGCGTCATATGTCATTTGATTTGATTTGATTGATGAGTGCATTAAAATATTGACAATGACATGGCATATACGTTGTGTTGTGTCATTTGATCAATAAAAGAGTGGGCCTGTATAGTTGTCCTACACCATAAGTTAATGCAGTATTTAGCTTGGACTCCAAGTAACCAAACCAGAGTTGCCAGTAGTTGTACAAGCCAAGGGAGATATGCACACGTGGAACAGTTGTAGTATCATGGGAACCACGAAGGGTTAGCAATTAATTTAGTAAAACTTAAGCCCGCCTCAGACTTTGGATTCTAACGACTGGAGTTGGCCATATCGCCGATCCTCGACTATTACAACGCCCCAGTTGCTAGTCTGAGCACTCTTGACAACTCGATTCTAGTCGGCTACGACTCCTACGACGGAGTTTTATCCGATTAAAAAATAATCGGGCCCAACACCTGTAGTAAGTCTGAGCGCGAACCGCAACTCAACGCGACGAGCATTTGTAAGTCTGGGCGCTTTTCCTCCCAACTCAACCCTAGCGGCGCCAATCGGCGAGCCAATCACAGCGCAGCATTTTTACCGCGTATTTGCACACATGATATCACTCACACAAAGCTTCAATATGGGGGTTTGGTATAACGAGGAGCGAGAGGCAGAGATGGTGGAAATGTGGCGAGTGTCCCCCATCTGCTCAATCTCCGCCGACGTCGACCGATGGCGATCGCGGCTAAGGCGAGAGAAATCGCATCTAACACAAGCTTCGAAAATGGAGCCATTTCTGCCAGTCTGCGGATGTATTGCTGTACAAAACCGCTAGGAGCGTGGTGGCGCGCATGCAGTTCACGCATTTGACGCCAGGATCGTGGCGACGTACTGCCGGGTTTACCGACTCTGCCGACTGGTTTGTCACTGGTCTGAGCGCGCGAGTCGGAATAAATGGTTAGTGAGAGCGCACCAGTCGTTAAGTCAGGAATGCAACGCAACTGTCGAGTTGGACAACTATGACCGACTAGTTGGTAGTCTGAGGGCGGGCTTTACAAGTGCTGGGCTCGATTAATTGTTTTAATCGGATAAAACGCAGCCGACTAGAATCGAGTTGTCAAGAGTTCTGAGAGTAGCAAGTGATGAGTCGAAGTAGTAGGGGATCGGCAATATGGCCAATCTAGTCGTTGGAATTCATAGTCTGATGCGGGCTTTAATCAACATACGGTTTATAAAATAACACAGGCATGACTATTGAAGCAGTGTGTCACGCGTTTATCAACAATCAGCTATATTAATTCACGTTGCATATCGTTAAATATATTCTGGATAGCCCGGGCACTAAAGCTCTAGAGCTACCCTTAGACATCAAGCAGTTCTACTAAAACAATACACGGGCGTCCGTCAACTGAAAGGGATTACGAAGTACCTAGATGAAACATTCTGAAATTGGCTTAGTCGAAAAAAGCACTGAGCTGCCATTTTGACTGAGATGCAATTTGTTTCGTTTCCGACGACGCTGTTGTAAACATAGGCGATGCCGCAATGTATGGCTAGCTGAACTACCAATACATCGTCATTCGAACGCATCTCCTAACACTTAGAATTAATTGGGAAACGATTCCTATGTTCGAGTGATTAGGAAATCAATTGTTGACTTAGTATAGCGAAGAAACGTCAATGGTACATTCACTGTCAATAAGGCCAAAGCGTCACTGCATTGAAATGTGTTAAAGCCATATGTTTAAATGTTGATTGTAAATAATGTATACTGATAAGGAGGCTGAGTTACTACAATCGATCTTGTGTCCGTTGTAGCGCATCGACTGAGGTGCGATATGCATTATCCAAACTATGCGACTGAGCAGATTTACTAGATATGAGTTCAATGAGAATTGTTAACGTTTTCAATATGCATCTTTTCATGATTCGCAACATATTGTTGCATTTATGGTGTGAACAAACACAATTGAGTGTTGGTTTGCATTGACGACCTATGTTCTCGCTTTGGCAGCGACATAGTGTGAACACACCCAGATTCTCATCATTCCTTGATGAGTTCTTAGGCGTGAGACATTTCCCATCCATGATACTGGGGCCCACCAGCCCACGGACCCCAGTGGATGTCAAAAGATACTCTTTATTCCAAAAGTAAAACAAATTTCATCTTCAACACATGCTTACACTGCTTTCCTACAGGAAATTTCATGGTTGACGCTTATCTGTTGACCAATCACTGACCACGTTTCAAACGTTATTCGGCGTTATTCGGATATTACCCGTAAAAATAACCGAGGCCTTCGCTATCGACACTCACAAATATGCTATGTGTATCATCTTCGCAAAAAGGACATTTTGTTTGATGATTTTCATTGCTAAAGGTTATGAAAATATGCGTGATATGTCAGACCTTTGCCGCGAGAGCGTGACATTTAGTACGAAACCGTGAGTCTCGCGGCGTATGTGTGAGCGTTGACAGGTATGAAAGTACCATTGCATTGACTTTAATTGATGCGTTTTCACGATAACATAACACGATATGTAAGGTATTGTTTTCTCTTGCAGGTTTCACGATAACATAACACGATATGTAAGGTATTGTTTTCTCTTGCAGGTTTCACGATAACATAACACGATATGTAAGGTATTGTTTTCTCTTGCAGGTTTCACGATAACATAACACGAAATGTAAGGTATTGTTTTCTCTTGCAGGTTTCACGATAACATAACACGATATGTAAGGTATTGTTTTCTCTTGCAGGTTTCACGATAACATAACACGATATGTAATGTATTGTTTTCTCTTGCAGGTTTCACGATAACATAACACGATATGTAAGGTATTGTTTTCTCTTGCAGGTTTCACGATAACATAACACGATATGTAAGGTATTGTTTTCTCTTGCAGGTTTCACGATAACATAACACGATATGTAAGGTATTGTTTTCTCTTGCAGGTTTCACGATAACATAACACGATATGTAAGGTATTGTTTTCTCTTGCAGGTTTCACGATAACATAACACGATATGTAAGGTATTGTTTTCTCTTGCAGGTCGTTGCATTGACCGTTCACTCTGGAGCTTCTGGCGAAACTCAAGTGTTGGGCACTTGAGTTAAAGGCAAAAATGTCGTAAGTACATTCGATGCAACAATTCATTTAAAAGCTGGATGGAAAATGGTCTACAACAACCCGACACAATGGGATAAGTATATACCATATATACTTACGTAACAGTTAGCGTACGTGTAAAAAATCACAAAAATGCGCTAAGTTACATATCATAAAACACAATGCAATGCAAATAAAAAAATCAGTTCAATGCTATATTTTCGTAAAAAGTTTTGTATAGGGACATGTCTAACGACAACCCAGATGCTTAGACCACCTTGAAGTGTCCCCATATCAACAAAAAAAACGTTTACGAAAATATAGCATTGGACGTGTGGTTTCATTTGGGAGACATAAATAAGCAAACAGTTAACATGTTGCACCAATTGTTCTGGCCCGTACACCGAACAACAGCTACACAACGTGTGCGCTGACAGAACAACAATACGTCGGGTTGACGGATTTTTATTTGCATTGCATTGTTTCTCATGGTATGTAGTAAGCGCATTTGTGTGAATTTTTACACATACGCTAACTGTTAGATCGATATACCGACCTTTTATGCCGTGGCATCGATATTGAACAAACTGTTGTGGATACAAGCTAATTAGGCGAGAAACTCATTTTGTCATAATGGTATCCACAAGAGGCGCCACTGATCCCCGTTTGTACACAACTGATTAGAATAGCAAACATAAATCTCGCCGCAGTTGTTTTTCCGTATACTAATGGCACATATTTAGGACAAGCACATGTTGTTCATCATGTTTAATGCGCCTGTTCAATTGGTATAAATGTGTCTTTGTGAACGTGTGTTGAATTTAAATAAGTGTTCTTGACGTGTTTAATCACGTACACAGGGACGGGGAGTACATTACATTACGTAAACAGGGACGGGGAGTACATTACGTTACGTACACAGGGACGGGGAGTACATTACATTACGTACACAGGGACGGGGAGTACATTACGTTACGTACACAGGGATGGGGAGTACATTATATTACGTACACAGGGACGGGGAGTACATTACATTACGTACGCAGGGACGGGGAGTACATTACATTACGTACCCAGGGACGTGGAGTACATTACGTTACGTACACAGGGACGGGGAATACATTACGTTACGTACACAGGGACGGGGAGTACATTACGTTACGTACACAGGGACGGGGAGTACATTACGTTACGTACACAGGGACGGGGAGTACATTACGTTCGAGGAGGCGGTGAAGATCCTGAAGGAGGAACTGAAGTACCCGGAGGAGCGGGCATTGTATTTCGTCAAGAAGTTTGACAAAAACAACGATGGAAAACTGTCAGCCTCAGAATTTAACCTCTTCAAGAAGAACATCGAAGAGACGTAAGTTCGCTCAATTTTGTTTTCTGATATTCGGCTAATTGCTTAGATGTTTTGCTTAAGCTGATGGCTAAACATAAATAGTTACATCTAAACGATCTTCGCAATGAAATAAACAATTCACACATATATTTCACTACTGAAGGAGCAAAGAAAAATACTCAAGCTATCAAAACACCTGCTGACCATATTAGATATGTTGGATATTAGACAGCAGCACACAGAACACAAACAAACACGAAAACGTTCGACTGAGGGAATTTTGGAGGCAAGTTTCTGGGCCTCAAGCGTACTCTTGTTTTGCATGTAAGACAAAGCAAATCATATCTATTGAAAACTACTAATAAAAAATACTCTCTAAACGACACCTCTCAAATTAAGAGGGACATACGTACTAGATTATACATTTTGTACATCGAATTATGTACGGAATAGTCACAACATAAGTATGACTGTATTCTAGGTTGCAATACAGTATATATGCATGAGTTAATTTTAATGTATACATCAATTAATAGTAGCAGCAGCATTTACATATTTTCTGATTTAAAGTATTTAACTAATACCAAACATGTGCGAAAAAACATTATCAATCATGTCTTTAAATAATTCGACATCATGACCATAATAAAACTGTTAATAAAACTGACTTAAATGTCAAGACTCTGTTGAGAGTGCTGTATCCGTTGCAGAAAGACGAAGATTGTTCCAAAGTTTAAAGAGTATGATCGCGACAATAACGGTTACGTCACTTTGGAAGAGGCCAACCAGATCTTACAGGTTTGTTGACGAGTCCTCATAGGCTCCTAATTAATAAGACATATTTGTCTACAGAGAGATGGACATTATTTGGTTGAAAATCAGTCAATTGGTTCATTATATATATATATATATATATATATATATATATATATATATATATATATATATATATATATATATATATATATATATATATATATAATATTATTATATGTGTGTATATATATATATATATATATATATATATATATATATATAATATTATTATATGTGTATATATATATATATATATATATATATATATATATATATATGTATATATATATATATATATAATATTATATATATATATATATATATATATATATATATATATATATATATATATATATATATATATATATAATTTTATATACACACAAACATATATATATATATATATACACAAACATATATATATATATATATATATATATATATATATATATATATATATATATATATGTACATGTCGTGTAGTAAAAGTACATGCAAAACAAGTTAAAATAAAACAAAATTAAACATAGGGCCAACGCACATGTCATGTATTATTCCTACATATACTATACATGTACCTATATATATATATATATATATATATATATATATATATATATATATATATATATATATATATATATATATATATATATATATATATATATATATTATTTGTATCGTATGTATATATATATATATATATATATATATATATATATATTTTTTTTTTTTTCTGAAAGTAAACATGAATCATAATGTGTTGCCTGACGATGTTTGATCACACACAGAGCCCGCCCTTCAATTTCCCGGCTGGCCGAGTGGTGATTCTGCTAAAGAAGTTTGATAAGGACGGAAACGGCAAACTAGACATCGATGAGTTCGCAGACTTCTACGCCGAGGCGAAGTCGACGTAAGCACACATTGAACTACATTATCACTGGCACCTACACAATTTCAGTAACAACAATAACAGTACTGTCGAACTTGGTTAACTTGAAATTTTAAAACTTGGAGGAAGATTTCGAATATTCTAGTTCGATGGAATCAACAACGATTGCATGTAGTTGGAGTTGTCGTACCAGAAAAAACCCCAAATTATCTTTATTCCATCTCAAAGTACATCTAGCTGAACAATGCTAAACATCGTGTGCTAGTATTTATTGTCTTAATATATGTACAATCACAAATTATATAAAACGGGAATTTGACAGAGTCATACATCATCCGGTGAAAACATTATATTTCATCTATTTCAAATGTGAATCTGGTCGGCCTTTAGTTAGAGAAAACCGTGATGTTATCAATACTAATGCATTCAGTTTATTAAATTTCCCATGCACAATCTTTCATTTAATGGATGACAAATGTTGTGCTTTCATATAAGTCTGTGTTATAGTAAACCATGCCATGGCCAAACCCACAGCTAAAGTTGTGGTGGATATTTAAATTACTCTATTTCGAGTTAACGAAGGTTCGAAAGTATGTCTTTCACGTGTAATCGCACGAATGTTCACTTACACATCGTTATTATCTCACTAGTTTTTAACTGTGTTCACATAGTTATTATCTCACTAGTTTTTAACTGTGTTCACAATACAACATATAAAGAAAGAATCAGCTGAGACATATCAGCTCGCTTCAAAATAGGATCAATACAGCAACATACTTGCTAAGTTGCTATGAACAACATCGTAAGATATTGCGCAAGTGAGCACATGTTAAAAATAGTCAGATATGATATCCTGGTCTCGATATTGTGGTCGTAATAGATGGAAAGGTGATATCGTGTTTCACGTCACATTTGTGCTTTGAAGCACTGCTGTCTTAGAACATAATTTTTCAATTGTTTGGTTCACATTTAATTATTTAGGATCAAATCAGCTAAATTCCTATTGAAGGAACAATAGCTCCCTTTCTGAGTCTCGAGTATTACTATTCAAGACCCGCTCGTTCCTTTCGTCAGCGTATGCTTATGGCCATTGCCTCCTGTGTCACGTGACCATGTTGGTGGTTGTCACAGTTTCATGAAAACTGCGGGTTGTAACCCCCGTTAATCGATGGGTGTCTCTCCCGTTTCCTAATCGCCCCAGTGGTGGTCTTCTTGTGCCAGCACTGTCGCATATTTAGCTGGGATATTGTGGTCCTAATTGAATAGGAATTTCTGTATAGCCGTGGAGACCTCATGTTAGCAAACTCTTTGAGCCAGGCCCCAATGACCTGCTGGTTTCGAGGGTACTGAAAGCTCCGCAGAACTAACACTCGTTACTCGGAAAGGTAGCAAAGCTTCCCTCAATATGAATACAACATAGTTGCTTCAATAGGCCATATATGCTAACTATCCGAGAGATGGCGCCACGTTTGATTAATGATTCATCGACTACACAGTCGACGGCGCAACGTTAAACTGCAATTGTTGGCCTTATCAAAACACAATACACTAAAATATTCGAAATATTCAAATTATGAAGAGATTGAATAAGTATTGTTTTCTAATGTTGCTAAAAGTCGGGGTTAAATTGGGAATGTGAACCAAAAAGTTGAAAAAAAACATTCAGTACAATAATGGCGGACATGTTGTAAATTGTGAACTATTTCCATTAGAGTTATATTATTGTTTGTACCAACGTAAACGTAATGTTTAAAAAAAATACAACAGTGATCGAATCGCCAGTTACGGTGTCTATCGTGTTTTATCAAATCACACAAAGAACAGTTCCACACTTCAATGGGTGTCGCCGCTGGTGACAAGCATTTGGTATCAACCTGTGTCACACACGATGGTTATAGCGCTTGAAATTAACTTGTTAGCACCCACGTTTTCAGGTTAACAATATTTAGCACATTTGCCATCAGATACAAAACCCAAGATGACACGTGGACAAGACAGCTATTGTCTTATCGAGGGTCCAACAATTCTTCTTCTGTCTTCTGAATTGCGTCAAATTGTGATGCGTGTTTTCACTCCGTTCATTTTGATCACAGTAGCTGTAGCAAATGACAGCTACACGCAGCGTGTGCCCAACAGGGAGGCTGTCGTAGAGGTTGTGTAATTTATGTCCATCACCATTGACTTATTTAGTGAGATTGCTGCGTAGGTCTCATTCGAGTTACATACTTCAAGTTTCATTCATGAAATATAACAAATCGCTGCGTTTGATGATATTATGTGGACATACCCAAACATGTTTTTAGGTGGTTAAAAAGTAATTTTTTCCATATCTCGTTAATATCATTTTCTTAACTACCGATTTTGGTACGGTAAATTATACTAAGACGTCCCTGGGTTAAAGCATAATAAAATATATAATTTTTATAAAATAAGTGCGGGACACTTAGTCTTACCACCGGACTGACGTACGCATTCGCAGTTCTCTTTTTAGAAATAATATAACTAATTCGAAATTGAGAAATATATTCGTCTGGTGCCAGTCATTTTACCGTAATTGTGCTTATTTACTCTGACCTCCTAAACGTGTACGTAAGCCGAATGGCAATTCGTTCAACACAATGTGATGTTTTGATACAATAACCAACACGTGTGTGCAAAGTAAACGAAACATATATTTCCATCCGTACGGTAAATTGTGTATTTAACTTTGGTGGTTATGTATTATTGTTGGATATAAAATTTGTATTTGTGATACATGAAACCGGAATACTAAAAATATGTTATAAAAGTGAAAAACTATACCACGTTTGATGTTACTGTGAACAGGTTAATTCGAATGTCGCCACGCTGGTAACTTACGTCGTTTAATTACTCAATTATCCCAAGTAGGGGAGAACGTGGCTAGTTGTATACAGGGGCAGGTTGTTACAGAGGCGTCTTACGAACACATAGCCCACTTACGTAGTCACCATCGACAGTCGTTGGTTGCAAGTCCACCAGCAGACATATGGAGTCACCATCGACAGTAGTTGGTTGCAAGTCCACCAGCGGACACTGTCCAAAATCGGTAGTTAAGAAAATGATATTAACGAGATATGGAAAAAATTACTTTTTAACCACCTAAAAACATGTTTGGGTATGTCCACATAATATCATCAAACGCAGCGATTTGTTATATTTCATGAATGAAACTTGAAGTATGTCTACTATACAGTATAAGGAGTTATGCCAATTAGAAGTTAAATTGTAATTCATGATTTATAAAAAAACAGCAAAAATTGTGATTGGAGCAAGTTGTTATAATTGTACTGAGGCAAGTAGCAACTCTCGTGACTGTAACAACTCTCGTGACTGTAACAACTCTCGTGACTGTAACAACTCTCGTGACTGTAACAACTCTCGGGCGGCTCGTAACGATGGCTCAGCCAGCGATTTGTGTGTTGACCATGACTGGAAACACAACATTTATTTAACCACTACGTGTGAATGCTTTACTTCATTTATGAAGCCTATCGTACTGGTTTATAAACAGTATTGTAAATGCTAGCAGCGTCAAACAAAATTAACAAATATCTCAAAAGGGCGGGTTACACATAAATGAAAAAAATTTTTTATTCTAGATATGCCAATGGCTTCCTTGTCCACTTGCCATCTGGGTGTTTTGCTTTGGACGGCAATCTTGTTAAATATTGTAAAATTGTTATGGCACAGTCGCATTTGAGCAATTAATAACTATTGCACCACTAGCCCTGGTCTCCCCTACGTGAACCTCTTGAATTATGTTTTATAGAAAAAACCTCCACGACACCACGCTCAGGTAAGAGTCCCCCAATTGCTAAGGTAACACATAGTGTAGTAGATGCAGTGATACCACTCAGTCAGTATGTACCGCGAATTGTGATATTATGAGGTTTTAACCGATACTTTTTCATTCGTAAATATTTCATCTTTGTCATGGTTAGCAGCATGTTGAAACGCCATATCATATTTTACGCATGTATTTGATCCTACTTCCCTGTTCATAACGTGCAAACTTCGTTCTATGCAAGAAAAGTCCATGATGATATACATAACCTACAATTCGTATGCATTTATCTCGAGTATAATCTCATTGGTCACAGATTATCTAAGTAAATGTTTTTCTTTTTACTCCATTTGCTTCTTATATTGTATTTATTATCTACTCCGTGTGTCTCTTATCTAGTTCATTTACTTCCCCTTGACTTTCTATATACAAGCAGCATCATGTCTTACATAAGATTAATATTATCTTTGCAAGTTGATGTTGGTGATAGTAGTTTTACTGAATGCTGCACGTCTAATCGTGTATATTGCTTTTATGTTTGTCCTTCAGGGTATGCGAATATTCGTTCCCAAGACAATGTCTTTTATCCAATTGTTGCACTGCTACATCTGATTCCACTAATTTTCTCTCAGGATTTGCCTTCTACCTCTGTTTGCTGCATTAAGGGCAAAACTTGCGGAATCCCTGTTACTTCCCTGATATATGATGAGATTGAGACATGCAACAAAAAGACTCAAACTAGTTGTTTTTTTCATAGTGTTCAAAATAAAGGTACGAAAAGCTACGTTCTTGTGTAGTCCTTGGGACTCTTCAAAGCGCTTTACAGCTCGCCCCCTGGCAGACCTGTTCATTCGAACGCCATTTCGACTTCTCTGGGAAGCATTCAGCCAAGCTGCAAGAATGTGCGTTCAAATAACAATCAGTTAAGATTTCCATCAATATTCTGAAGAGAAGCAGTACAACTGAATGCCAGAAACATGAGGAGATAAAGATAAGTTATTAAGCATGATATGATATCATACTAAGATACGCAACACATTTTCATAAGCATCATCATCTTGCGAGTTTATTCGGTGCCACACATATTCCCAGCAGAACCACATTCAACTGTGCAGGTAAAACGACATCAACATTCAGTCAATGAGGGCGTTTTTCACAACGTGAGGTTGCATTGCTGTGCATTTAAATAACCGTGTATGGCGGTTCATGCAGTTTGCATATTTTGTTTGTGGCTAGCATTACTATTTCATAGTAGAAACTGCTTAAAAATATTTTTTTTTGTACGAAAACAGCTTAAATCATAGGCGTATGTGACGTCGAAATATTTTAATATCTTAAGATGTGCCGGAAAGTTTAAATGTTACACATACGTGAATTATTGAAGAATTGTGTCATATAAAGTTATAATATTTTACGAACGTCAGAATTAATATTCTATCACTAGTTTGAAATGCAGTTCACCATCGTTACGTATGTAGCACATTAGCAAACATGGATCATTGTCTGGCTACATGCGTGTAATATTCATAATAATAATAACAATAATAATACCTTTATTCCACGCAAAGTAGTAATAATTTACTTAATTTGTGAATATTCGACTAGACTGTGTGCTTTTATCTAAGCGCGCACTTTGCTGGGCCGAATTGTTTGCATTACACAGATAACCTGTTTAACTGTACACTTCTCTGTGCCGCCATTGCAGCCAAGAGAACATCGCGGCACGGTTTGACGAGCTGGACAAGGACGGCAACGGCGTTCTAACCCCGGACGAGGTAGCCGGCATCCTGCAGGAAATGTTCGGCTTCGACCAGGAGACGGCCAACTGCATGGTGGAAATGTTCGACACGAACCAGGACGGGAGCCTCGACAAGAAAGAGTTCATGCAGATGTGGACGTCTATGTTCGCCTGAGTTCGTTAGCCACTCGCCGGTCACCGTCACCGCCACCGTCGCGGCCCGCATTCGTCAGGGGGCGCCACCTGCGACCGTTGTACCACGGTTGTCTCTATCGCGCGAAGGATTTTCTTTGTATGTGTCGTGGGTTTTATAGTATTGTGTTAACAAACACTGAACATCATTGTTACTTCTCGATCCACGTATTATATTTATGAATTAGCATTCGCTATTTTCCGCCTACAATTTATCTTAAGTGAGGAAAAAGATGGGTAATGGCTAGAACTGTTTTACATGTTTGTAAAATGCTATTTGTCGATTTGTTTACTCCCAAACATGTATGCTAACGTTGAGATAAAACTACTAATAATAACAACAATAATACTAGTGCACATATAAGCACATTATCAATAAAATGGGGTAGGGTCTATTTTTGACGCAGAACGAATGGCAAATCTGGATAAGATTGTTGCAGTTAGACATGTTTGAGCTAAGCAGATGATTATTTCAGGCTTGCGGGAAGAACCGGCAGGTGGCGCGCACCGGCACTCTTTATTCTGTGTGATTAAGAACCTGCAAGTTATGTAGTCCTTCTATGGCCAGAGCGAAGTGGAGTAGTTGTACGTTCTCAGTACTGTGTCTTACATGAACTATTGCGTGTATGAATATGTCATTTATAGGTTTCCGCAGGAGTCCAACTTTCTATAGACAATTTGGGGTTATTAACATGCACTTGTATAAGTTCAGTGATTTAGCTTCAGAGAAATATGAATTTGCGGTAGAAGTAAGTTGCCCGTTAAGTAGTTACTGCATGTAAAGATATGATGCGGAGTTGATCCAATGCGTCGCTCATATGATGTAAAGATCGAATCCGTCAGGTGTCGCTGTTTGTTTTGTTTCCGTGCGGCCATTGTTTAAATGGCTACATGTTTGTATGTGCGTGTGTGTGTGTGCGTGCGTGCGTGCGTGAGTGCGTGCGTGTGTCCTTTTCAATTTGTGTATTGAACTTATTGCCTGATTAAAGTGAAAACTATTCATCATGAAAGTACGTTTCGCGTACATTATTTTTATATTTGGGGCGAACGGGAGAGTGGGCAGTGGACAGAGGGACGGTGGAACGTAGGTAAGGATGTAAGAAAGGATGGATGACAGTGAGAGAGGGAAGGCGAGAGGCATGTAACATAAGTGAACGTAGGAGATGCATGTATGGCAGACAATAACATTAAATTAGTAAGGTTTTAGCGGCAAACTAACTTTAATATGCGTAAAACGTTAAGGGGATAACTTAGAGTAACTAGGTTTAAGGGGATAACTTATATTAACTAGTTCAGTGTTATTTGCAGCTAGTATCGGGAAACACAGACGCAGATAAGCAACTGGTCAAATGCACTGCACAACTTAACATATCAACTGACATTCAAACAATCAGAATTTACTAAACGTATGAAAGTATTTAAACTACATAATGTCTGCTGATATAATAATAGCATCTATTACATTATTTATAATAATAGTATATATTACATTATTTATAATAATAGCATCTATTACATTATTTATAATAATAGCATCTATTACATTATTTATAATAATATCATCTATTACATTATTTATAATAATAGCATCTATTACATTATTTATAATAATAGCATCTATTACATTATTTATAATAATATCATATATTACATTATTTATAATAATAGCATATATTACATTATTTATAATAATAGCATATATTACATTATTTATATGCGACGTTTGTTTCACATGTTCCAATTAAATATTGGACTTTTGTTCGCAATATCTATTTTAAAGGGCACTGACGGGGTGATTGTGCAAAGCTTCTACCGATCATGTAGTTGGTGCATGAGCCTCTACCTTCGCACACAATTTCCGAAAAACCTGCTATATATCAAACACCGTTTATTTCCTTGTCTCTTCAAACACTACAGCCCGTAGTGAAGTTTCGCTTGAATACCATCAAGCTGGTCGATTGAGCTTGAGATGGTTCGGTTACAAACCGGGTACTTGTCTCGGCGGCTTTGTACCGTACACATTTATCTGAATGGCGTAAAAAAAACATTTATTGAGAATCGATAAGTTAGTCGAAATTCAAATATACCGACTTCGACCAATTAAACAGACCTAAGTGAGTGAAACCGTGAGAATCAGGG
>OY759261.1:72573603-72581166 GCA_963662155.1 Lamellibrachia columna
GGGGACGTCTCTTTACTGTAAGTACTGCGGTCTTGTCTTACTTGCAGTCTCTGCTTCACGGTCTTGTGGACGTCTCTTTGCTGTAAGTACTGCGGTCTTGTCTTGCTTGCAGTCTGTGCTTCACGGTTTTGTGGACGTCTCTTTGCTGTCAGTACTGCGGTTTTGTCTTGCTTGCAGTATCTGCTTCACAGTCTTGTGGACGTCTCTTTGCTGTCAGTACTGCGGTCTTGCCTTGCTTGCAGTATCTGCTTCACGGTCTTGTGGACGTCTCTTTTCTGTAAGTACTGCGGTTTTGTCTTGCTTGCAGTCTGTGCTTCACGGTCTTGTGGACGTCTCTTTGCTGTAAGTACTGTGGTCTTGTCTTGCTTGCAGTCTGTGCTTCGCGGTCTTGTGGACGTCTCTTTGCTGTAAGTACTGCGGTCTTGTCTTGTTTGCAGTCTCTGCTTCACGGTCTTGTGGACGTCTCTTTGCTGTAAGTACTGTGGTCTTGTCTTGCTTGCAGTCTCTGCTTCACGGTCTTGTGGACGTCTCTTTGCTGTAAGTACTGCTGTTTTGTCTTGCTTGCAGTCTCTGCTTCACGGTCTTGTGGACGTCTCTTTGCTGTAAGTACTGCGGTCTTGTCTTGTTTGCAGTCTCTGCTTCACGGTCTTGTGGACGTCTCTTTGCTGTAAGTACTGTGGTCTTGTCTTGCTTGCAGTCTCTGCTCCATGGTCTTGTGGACGTCTCTTTGCTGTAAGTACTGCGGTCTTGCCTTGCTTGCAGTCTCTGCTTCACGGTCTTGTGGACGTCTCTTTACTGTAAGTACTGCGGTCTTGTCTTACTTGCAGTCTCTGCTTCACGGTCTTGTGGACGTCTCTTTGCTGTAAGTACTGCGGTCTTGCCTCGCTTGCAGTCTCTGCTTCACGGTCTTGTGGACGTCTCTTTACTGTAAGTACTGCGGTCTTGTCTTACTTGCAGTCTCTGCTTCACGGTCTTGTGGACGTCTCTTTGCTGTAAGTACTGCGGTCTTGTCTTGCTTGCAGTCTGTGCTTCACGGTTTTGTGGACGTCTCTTTGCTGTCAGTACTGCGGTTTTGTCTTGCTTGCAGTATCTGCTTCACAGTCTTGTGGACGTCTCTTTGCTGTCAGTACTGCGGTCTTGCCTTGCTTGCAGTATCTGCTTCACGGTCTTGTGGACGTCTCTTTGCTGTAAGTACTGCGGTCTGGCCTTGCTTGCAGTCTCTGCTTCACGGTCTTGTGGACGTCTCTTTGCTGTAAGTACTGCGGTCTTGCCTTGCTTGCAGTCTCTGCTTCACGGTCTTGTGGACGTCTCTTTGCTTTCAGTTCTGTGGTCTTGTCTTGCTTGCAGTCTGTACTTCACGGTCTTGTGGACGTCTCTTTGCTGTAAGTACTGCGATCTTGTCTTGCTTGCAGTCTGTGATTCACGGTCTTGTGGACGTCTCTTTGCCTGCGGTCTTGTCTTGCTTGCAGTCTCTGCTCCACGGTCTTGTGGACGTCTCTTTGCTGTCAGCACTGCGGTCTTGCCTTGCTTGCAGTCTCTGCTCCACGGTCTTGTGGACGTCTCTTTGCTGTCAGTACTGCGGTCTTGCCTTGCTTGCAGTCTCTGCTTCACGGTCTTGTGGACGTCTCTTTGCTGTCAATACTGCGGTCTTGTCTTGCTTGCAGTCTCTGCTTCACGGTCTTGTGGACGTCTCTTTGCTGTAAGTACTGCGGTTTTGTCTTGCTTGCAGTCTGTGCTTCACGGTCTTGTGGACGTCTCTTTGCTGTAAGTACTGCGGTCTTGTCTTGCTTGCAGTCTGTGCTTCACGGTCTTGTGGACGTCTCTTTGCTGTAAGTACTGCGGTCTTGCCTTGCTTGCAGTCTCTGCTTCACGGTCTTGTGGACGTCTCTTTGCTGTAAGTACTGCGGTCTTGCCTTGCTTGCAGTCTCTGCTCCACGGTCTTGTGGACGTCTCTTTGCTGTAAGTACTGCGGTCTTGCCTTGCTTGCAGTCTCTGCTTCACGGTCTTGTGGACGTCTCTTTGCTGTAAGTACTGCGGTCTTGCCTTGCTTGCAGTCTCTGCTTCACGGTCTTGTGGACGTCTCTTTGCTGTAAGTACTGCGGTCTTGCCTTGCTTGCAGTCTCTGCTCTACGGTCTTGTGGACGTCTCTTTGCTGTAAGTACTGCGGTCTTGCCTTGCTTGCAGTCTCTGCTTCACGGTCTTGTGGACGTCTCTTTTCTGTAAGTACTGCGGTTTTGTCTTGCTTGCAGTCTGTGCTTCACGGTCTTGTGGACGTCTCTTTGCTGTAAGTACTGTGGTCTTGTCTTGCTTGCAGTCTGTGCTTCGCGGTCTTGTGGAAGTCTCTTTGCTGTAAGTACTGCGGTCTTGTCTTGTTTGCAGTCTCTGCTTCACGGTCTTGTGGACGTCTCTTTGCTGTAAGTACTGTGGTCTTGTCTTGCTTGCAGTCTCTGCTTCACGGTCTTGTGGACGTCTCTTTGCTGTAAGTACTGCGGTCTTGCCTTGCTTGCAGTCTCTGCTCCACGGTCTTGTGGACGTCTCTTTGCTGTAAGTACTGCGGTCTTGCCTTGCTTGCAGTCTCTGCTTCACGGTCTTGTGGACGTCTCTTTGCTGTAAGTACTGCGGTCTTGCCTTGCTTGCAGTCTCTGCTTCACGGTCTTGTGGACGTCTCTTTGCTGTAAGTACTGCGGTCTTGCCTTGCTTGCAGTCTCTGCTCTACGGTCTTGTGGACGTCTCTTTGCTGTAAGTACTGCGGTCTTGCCTTGCTTGCAGTCTCTGCTTCACGGTCTTGTGGACGTCTCTTTGCTGTAAGTACTGTGGTCTTGTCTTGCTTGCAGTCTGTGCTTCGCGGTCTTGTGGACGTCTCTTTGCTGTAAGTACTGCGGTCTTGTCTTGTTTGCAGTCTCTGCTTCACGGTCTTGTGGACGTCTCTTTGCTGTAAGTACTGTGGTCTTGTCTTGCTTGCAGTCTCTGCTTCACGGTCTTGTGGACGTCTCTTTGCTGTAAGTACTGCGGTTTTGTCTTGCTTGCAGTCTCTGCTTCACGGTCTTGTGGACGTCTCTTTGCTGTAAGTACTGTGGTCTTGTCTTGCTTGCAGTCTCTGCTCCACGGTCTTGTGGACGTCTCTTTGCTGTAAGTACTGCAGTCTTGCCTTGCTTGCAGTCTGTGCTTCACGGTCTTGTGGACGTCTCTTTGCTGTAAGTACTGCGGTCTTGCCTTGCTTGCAGTCTCTGCTCCACGGTCTTGTGGACGTCTCTTTGCTGTCAGTACTGCGGTCTTGCCTTGCTTGCAGTCTCTGCTCCACGGTCTTGTGGACGTCTCTTTGCTGTAAGTACTGCGGTCTTGCCTTGCTTGCAGTCTCTGCTTCATGGTCTTGTGGACGTCTCTTTGCTGTCAGTACTGCGGTCTTGCCTTGCTTGCAGTCTCTGCTTCACGATCACATTGGAGAAATTAGTCGAATTTTATTCATTTAATTAATGATGATGACTACGTTGTCGATGACGACGATAACTACGTTGTCGATGACGACGATGACTACGTTGACGATGACGACGACGACGACGACGACGACGACGACTACTACTACTACTACTACTACTACTACTACTACTACTACTACTACTACTACTACTACTACTACTACTACTACTAATAATAATAATAATAATAATAATAATAATGCTAATAATAATTTACACAAATGCAAGTAAGTACAAAAATAACTAGAGCGTGGGCCACTAGAATAGGTCGACAATGACACAACATAATTGACATTATTTGTACTTTGCCTTTTTTGTAAAACAAATCAATAAATGATATATTACGCGTACAAATCTATACTCTTTTGCAATGATGCACGTTTCATTATTGTTGTATCGCTGACATCAGAAACCATCGAAATGTTGCAAAGCGAACATTTAATATGAGCACTAATGCGTCGGATACTCTCAGCAGATAACATATTGTTTACATGTTCGCTAGATGGCGTGACCGGGTAGGTCGTCAGTTGACAAATTGGATTGACTTTCTCCGAGGACGCTCGACTTACGCCCGCAGCCAGTGTCAGCTCCAATAAAGCGATCATTCTGAAATTGCTGAGTGAATTATTGAAGGCCAAACTTACGTTGTTCGTCGAAGAATAACATGTCTTGAATGACCACTGGGAGACAGCAATGGAAGTATAATATATACCATAGGACAGATTGTGAAAGGGTGCCTTGGATGTAATACTTTTTCACTGCTTTCTATGGGCAGCTCTTTCCCTTCACTACATCCTCCTCCTCCGCCTTTCCTATATCCTCTTAACCCAGTCTTCCCATCTTGAATATGCGCGGCCCTGTTTGGCTCGTGGCCTCGCTGTAACACTACCTCGCAGGAGTCGGCCTGTCTCCACCGGCACAGACTGTCCCGACCTCTTCAACTAACCGGCTTCTTACAATGCTCCACAACATGCCGAACTGCACCTTAATCTCTTCACTCAATAATCATCCTTTTATCCACCCTCTTTGCTCCGGTAATTATGCGAACCCAATTGTTCTCAGATATTTGTTGCTTCTCTGATGCTGTTACTCTTTCAGCTTCTCTTTGCTGTTACTCTTTCAGCTTCTCTGTTGCTGTTACTGTTTCAGCTTCTCTGTTGCTGTTACTCTTTCAGCTTCTCTGTTGCTGTTACTATTTCAGCTTCTCTGTTGCTGTTACTCTTTCAGCTTCTATGTTGCTGTTACTCTTTCAGCTTCTATGTTGCTGTTACTCTTTCAGCTTCTCTGTTACTGTTACTCTTTCAGCTTCTCTGTTGCTGTTACTCTTTCAGCTTCTCTGATGCTGTTACTCTTTCAGCTTCTCTGTTGTTGTTACTCTTTCAGCTTCTCTGTTGTTGTTACTCTTTCAGCTTCTCTGTTACTGTTACTCTTTCAGCTTCTCTGTTGCTGTTACTCTTTCAGCTTCTTTGTTGCTGTTACTCTTTCAGCTTCTCTGTTGCTGTTACTCTTTCAGCTTCTCTGTTGCTGTTACTCTTTTAGCTTCTCTGTTGCTGTTACTCTTTCAGCTTCTCTGTTACTGTTACTCTTTCAGCTTCTCTGTTGCTGTTACTCTTTCAGCTTCTCTGTTGCTCTTACTCTTTCAGCTTCTCTGTTGCTGTTACTCTTTCAGCTTCTATGTTGCTGTTACTCTTTCAGCTTCTCTTTGCTGTTACTCTTTCAGCTTCTCTGTTGCTGTTACTGTTTCAGCTTCTCTGTTGCTGTTACTCTTTCAGCTTCTCTTTGCTGTTACTCTTTCAGCTTCTCTGTTGCTGTTACTCTTTCAGCTTCTCTGTTGCTGTTACTCTTTCAGCTTCTCTGTTGCTGTTACTCTTTCAGCTTCTCTTTGCTGTTACTCTTTCAGCTTCTCTGTTGTTGTTACTCTTTCAGCTTCTCTGTTACTGTTACTCTTTCAGCTTCTCTGTTGCTGTTACTCTTTCAGCTTCTCTGTTGCTGTTACTCTTTCAGCTTCTCTGTTGCTGTTACTCTTTCAGCTTCTCTGTTGCTCTTACTCTTTCAGCTTCTCTGTTGCTGTTACTCTTTCAGCTTCTCTGTTGCTGTTACTCTTTCAGCTTCTATGTTGCTGTTACTCTTTCAGCTTCTATGTTGCTGTTACTCTTTCAGCTTCTCTGTTACTGTTACTCTTTCAGCTTCTCTGTTGCTGTTACTCTTTCAGATTCTCTGTTGCTGTTGCTCTTTCAGCTTCTCTGTTGTTGTTACTCTTTCAGCTTCTCTGTTGTTGTTACTCTTTCAGCTTCTCTGTTACTGTTACTCTTTCAGCTTCTCTGTTGCTGTTACTGTTTCAGCTTCTCTGTTGCTGTTACTCTTTCAGCTTCTCTGTTGCTGTTACTATTTCAGCTTCTCTGTTGCTGTTACTCTTTCAGCTTCTCTGTTGCTGTTACTCTTTCAGCTTCTCTGTTGCTGTTACTCTTTCAGCTTCTCTGTTACTGTTACTCTTTCAGCTTCTCTGTTGCTGTTACTCTTTCAGCTTCTCTGTTGCTGTTACTCTTTCAGCTTCTCTGTTGCTGTTACTCTTTCAGCTTCTCTTTGCTGTTACTCTTTCAGCTTCTCTGTTGTTGTTACTCTTTCAGCTTCTCTGTTGCTGTTACTCTTTCAGCTTCTCTGTTGCTGTTACTCTTTCAGCTTCTCTGTTGCTGTTACTCTTTCAGCTTCTCTGTTGCTGTTACTCTTTCAGCTTCTCTGTTGCTCTTACTCTTTCAGCTTCTCTGTTGCTGTTACTCTTTCAGATTCTCTGTTGCTCTTACTCTTTCAGCTTCTCTGTTGCTGTTACTCTTTCAGCTTCTCTGTTGCTGTTACTCTTTCAGCTTCTATGTTGCTGTTACTCTTTCAGCTTCTCTGTTGCTGTTACTCTTTCAGCTTCTCTGTTGCTGTTACTCTTTCAGCTTCTCTGTTGCTGTTACTCTTTCAGCTTCTCTGTTGCCGTTACTCTTTCAGCTTCTCTGTTGCTGTTACTCTTTCAGCTTCTCTGTTGCCGTTACTCTTTCAGCTTCTCTGTTGCTGTTACTCTTTCAGCTTCTCTGTTGCCGTTACTCTTTCAGCTTCTATGTTGCTGTTACTCTTTCAGCTTCTATGTTGCTGTTACTCTTTCAGCTTCTCTGTTGCCTTTACTCTTTCAATGTCTATGTTGCTGTTACTCTTTCAGCTTCTCTGTTGCTGTTACTCTTTCAGCTTCTCTGTTGCTGTTATTCAGAACCACCGTCTCGAGACCTCAAACTTTGGCAGAATACGTTTGTTTGAACACAGAAATCCAATGAGCGTCGTAAAAATGGCAAAGACAAGTCTACGAGACAACATTCTAAACAACTCATAACCCAACTTCTCTTGCTGCGACGATAGGGTTGATCAAATAGCGATGCACATTATTGGTTTGTATAACTGCATAATCAAATCGCAGATGTTATTCGTGCGAAAATGAAGATATATTTGATTTATTCGTAGAATGAATGGATGGATCAATAGTCCCCATTCGATTTGTGTCTCTCTCGTGAAACGACGTAATCAAATTCATAGATATGGGAATGCGTATGCGTGCGCATATGTTCTGAATAGAACAATCACGGAAGCGAGATGCGACAGATGCGTGGAGCTGTGTTCTTCGGCCAAGTCATTTCAAGCACCAATACACCATCTTGGAGATGACATATCAATGCCATTAAAGGTAAATGTATTCGTAAGGTGCAGCCCCATCGAGATATGCAAACGTTGTAACTGCTCTGATGGCAACAATGTGTCCATTTGTGACTGATAAATCTGGGAAATATTGCATTATACTTAACATGCATGATGCTAATTCCTAATTTATTTGTGGCATTTAATACGTAGCAACTCGGAATGTGTTCACGTCAATATTGTCTTCTTGACGTTTATTCGGTTTGATTTGATTATCAACGGACATGCTTAGTATATGATTTGAACGAAAGTGAAGCTTAGCGTAATCGTATATTGGCGTCGACAACATTAAGACGTACACTAACAGTACAGTTGTAATTGAAGATAATGGATAATGCTGTCAAGAAGGAATCCGTTGAAG
>OY759261.1:72581366-72611366 GCA_963662155.1 Lamellibrachia columna
GTTTTAAATTGTTGCCTCTATTTGTGTGGTATCGTCCGTGTGTTCTGACGCCGGGGACGGCTATAACCTTTTAAAGTGGTTGCTATAACCACGCGGCCGATGATTCTTTGTTGCGAGTGCGATGCGATTGGTAATGCCATTACGTGCTCGAGTTACGAAGCGACGGGACGTCAACGCTGACGGCCATGTTTGCTGGCGATGCTACTGAAGACGGCTAACGCAATCAACGCGAAGCAGCGAAGCGGTGATATTTTGTTATCTCCTCGTAGTGCATCCATCTAAAAACGTGGAATCGTACTTTGTCCCAATATGTACGTCAACCAACGAAACACTTTGCTAACGTCGCATAATTATACACACCCGAGACAGTAATTATATATATATATATATATATATATATATATATATATATATATATATATATATAGACAATGTATCATGTATTTAAATAAACAGTAAGACAATTATTTAATTTGAAATTTTTTTACTTGCTTATCTAATTCATTATATTATGAGCAAGTATTTTATTGGTTGAACATTACGTTTTCTAGAGGGGATTTGAATGCGCGAAATTCCAATCACATCATTATGCGTTACGTAACTACTGATGTAACTCAACATTGTAAGTTATAATGAAACGGATCTGAATGCGTGACATGAAATTATAATGCATTCTGTAACTGGTGATGTAACTCAATATCACAAGGAAATTATAACTACACGTATAATTGGTGAACTTGCGGCAGAATCGACGACAGACTGGGACGTTGTGGACAGATCTGTTTGATTGCAGCATCCTCCCGAAATCAATGTTTCGCGTCGAGCGGGTATTTTATAGGTCACACATTTCAGCATTATCGCCCGCTTTAACGGTTTTGGGCATGACTGGAATTTCCATGAGATGGTTTGCCTGTAGGGCGCGTTGTATGTGCATTAATGCGTATGTGTTCGTGCATGCACGCATCTGTAAGAACGTACAAAAGCACATACACGCAAGCACGCACGCACGCACGCACGCACGCACGCACGCACGCACGCACGCACGCACGCACGCACGCACGCACGCACGCACGCAAACACACACACACACACACACTCTCTCTCTCTCACCGCCTTAAATGTCAGTCACAATTTGCCTGAATTGACCCACAACGAGGCTATCTACGCTGGCGCATCCGCCAAGTAAACGACGAATTGTATGGACACATGCGATTAACTAAACTATCTATTATCGTCGAAGCGGATGTGGCAATGACATCAGAAATTAAGTAGCAGAATGTCTATCGGGAACATTAGAAACAGCTGTGAGAGGCCAATAAATAAGTAATCTGAAGATGTAGAGACGTCGGCGATTTCACAGACGCAGTCAACGAAATAGACCGTTAAAGAGGCGACGCTCCAAATATCAGATTGTTTTGAATGATCGACGCGAATAGAACGACGTCAAGAAAACATCAGCTGCACAGGATCGATAATGCATCGTTGTTAAGGAATAAAAGCGTTCATTCATGTTGACAAACGAGAACAACTAGACCCTATTCGGGCTAAAAGCCTCCAAACCATAACCGAAATGCAGCGATGATATAATAAGAGCATATATTACCGTGTTGTTAAAGAGACTTGAAAACAAAAGTATATTCAATAGGAGTGTGTAATGTTTACTGTTTTATTTAATTTGACAAACATTGCGGTATTTTATATGGTAATATGAGTTGGAAAATGTGTATTCTAATTCGACATGACGCTTGCCTTTCACTCCTATTAACGAATAGCATAGTTGCTTCTAGTAGAACTCTGGCATTCCTTTATCTGCCACGGGAATGCTGGTCTGTTCAACCTGGATAGGTTAGTACTTCTTGTTCGTTATTTGTTTACGCTTTGTAATTCACACTCATATATCACAAGTATAATTTGCTTCAACATCAACAATGCCATGCGATTATGTTAAGACGAAATATATTCATATATATGGAATGATCATAAAAGTCAGTGGACTGATGTGTATAAGGTAAACACAAACTAGTTGCTATGGTAGCAACTCATCAATCTCCCAGGGTGCAACATTCACGACACGCGCAACATGCGTATCCTGCTATCTGCCAATAGGTCAATGAACGTAGTGCCTGATGCGTTGTTTACAAACAATTAACAAGTGTGGAGTTAGTGTGCGAGTGAGCAATGTCCAAACGCTAGTTTGGGTAGCTGCATTTATTAGCACGGTTTACGTCTTTTCGAGCCTAACAAATTCGTTAATTCACCTGGCACCGATTTTAGGACACATACAGACACGCACACACAGCAGCGGATACGCGCAGGCACACGTGCATGCACGCAATGGTCATTTGGTAGAAATACTGACAAAACGATGATAGACACATGTGCGGTTAGGGGAAGTGATGTCACATTTCCACCATGACGTCATACCCAGCAAAACACTGTAAAACGATTTATTCGTGACAAGAATATTAACAATTATTTCTATATTCTAATTTAAAATTCAATGTTGTTGATAGATAATAATTATATATACAACATAGGACGAAATATGGTAATCTAGTCAACGAGCCAAACCAAAGCTAGATAAAGAAACTGTTCTTACCACACTCCCAGGAAAATGGCCAATATTGACGACTGGAAATCGATAAACTAAATAACAAGATTTAACCAGATTTAAAAAGATTTAACAATATTTAACAATATTTTGAAAGAAAACCCACATGGCAAATGGACTATAAAGCCATTGGCTTATCGAGAGTCTAACAGTTCTTCATATATGTTTAACACGCCCTTCTGAGCTGCTTGTCAACTTTTGGAGGTTAAATATAATATTCACGCTGCTATCATTTACACAATATGTAGATAATGTGTTCCATTCATTTGTTGTGAGTATGAGTATTTTCTGATTTCTAATACACCCTAGTTTCTACCAAATTATGTGGTATCCAATTAAAGTATGCATTGTGACCAATTGTTTAATGACTGCTTTCTTGATTGACAACATTGTTGTCGGTATTGTGTATAAATAAAAAAAACTGCCAAAATGAATCAATGTATGGTATATAATTATCAATGATAAAACAATTTCCAACAATACAGAGACTATTCAATACACGGCTTATTTGTTTCTATCAAAGATACAACATCTGGTCGTTCTTGTCATCATATATAATATAAACTACGTGTATATATATATATATATATATATATATATATATATATATATATATATATATATATATATATATTATATATATATATATATATATATATATATATATATATACACACACACGTAGTTTATATATATATATATATATATATATATATATATATATATGTATACATATATATATATATATATATATATATATATATATATATACATATATATATATATATATATATATATATATATATATATATATATATATATATATATATATATATATATATATATATATATATATATATATATATATATATATATATATAAAGATGGGAAGGTCACCGCTGGCTTCATACAGTGGCATATTTCGGTGGTTGGGCATTGCGCTCTTTGCCTTATTTTGTATGTTGTTCGTACGTAAACTGTTGCGCCACTGCTTGGCAGCATGCTAAGCTTGGTTCCCCATCGGGCTTGCGAGCGAGATTTGGACATCACCCCGTAAGATCATGGTTGCCTCTGTGCGTACGGCAGCGTCCGTTGCGGCCAAACAAGGGGAAGTTGAACGTTATTGACGTCCGATCACTCCACATCGGTATTTGCATTTAGAAATGAGGCAAATGTACATTAGCCGTTCACGTTGGGGAAGAAACCACAATCCCCATCCATATGAGTGAAGAGCCTACTAAATTATGAATAGCAATGCCGACGATTTCACAAAAACAGTTGTTTACGCAATGTAAATGGCAATGTCCTACGCAGTGTTTTTTTTTAAAGTGGAGACACGACAGGGCGCCTGTACATTTGACCTATAGCGCTGTCTCTTTATGGTACCTACTTTCCAGGACGTATTACAACGCGATGACTCCACAGTTTTGAAGAGTTTCACAACAAATGTATTTCATGGGCACAAGAACGCGTTATTGTGGTAGAATCCGTAGAGCATCGCAGTGGAATAGACTAACTAATAATTATAAACATTACATTTATTTTAAGTCGCACAATTTCTGTGACAATCGTGTTTTATTCGTCGCGGTTATCAACAGCAATATAAGTTATATATTATATATATTGTACATACTTATTGTTTTATTCGGTAGAGATTATATTATACTGTTCCACAAGTGGCGTGTCCGTCTGTCGATTAAAACACTAACGTAGACGTCCGGAAATGACGTGCGAACATACAAAAAGGACGTGTTTTGGCATAATGATCGTCGATCGTCAATTCTCCCATAACAGTATGTGTGTGTATATATATATATATATATATATATATATATATATATATATATATATATATATATATATATATATATATATATATATATATATATATATATATATATATATATATATATATATATATATATATATATATATATATATATATATATATATATATATATATATATGTAAAATATAACCAATGACAAATGTAATATAACGTCAGCCAAACAAATAAATGTGGGGCCGAGGAAACGCGGAAAGCCGGAAGTGGTCCTTCGCGGATTCGCTGACGAGATGCGATGATATTTATTTCCTATCGTTGGCGTATGGACTGCCTATCGACAACGACATAGTCGATAAACAACAGCAGGCGTATTGTATTTCGTCGTTGTCAGTCGTCGCATAGGCTTCGTGATGGATGCTTGTAGAAAAGTTTAATGAGAGTGCATACTTAATGCACGCGCAATATGGTGCAACACGCCTCGTAGTGAGCTGAATCTAAATGGCAAATTCACGCCGTCAGCTCCATCTAAGCACGTAGGCGGGTGTGCGCAAGGGCTATTATATGGATATAATTTATGCCGTATGCCAGCGGCGTATTTTGGAACTTGCAAAGGGGAGCCATTTTGGGGGGACAAGAGCAGTCACCCGATGGTTTACTACCCTTTTAAAACGAGATTAGGTTTTATTGAGCGCTGTATACAATATTCTATCCAGCATGCGCTGGTAGCTTTGTTCGATAATTGATGAAAAGAGGGCGTCGCTAATGCATATAGTGGATATGCTACATTGCGTACAATACCGGTAAACCCAATTAGATATTGAGTATGACACATCTAGTACAATAGTGGTCCAACCAATTCGGTTTTGAATAAGACTCCTTTGGTGCAATATTTGTCAAGCCATATCGGTTGTGAATAGGCTACGTTTGGTACAATGACGAGTATAACAGCTTGGTAGTATACATTCTATATTAAGTACCATAATGGGCAAACAGTTTGGTATTGAATATTGTACTTGTATGACAATAAAAGATGTATAGTATCCTAGGCTAACGGCTACAATATAATAACGGAGTATATATATCATGTTGTTTGCCTACCGGGTTGAGAATCGAACAAGTGAATAGAAATGAAAATGACTGAAGGAGGCCATTGCCGAAGTTGCGACAGGTCGACGTTATACAGTATTCTGATCAATCACCGCGGAATCGACCAATCGACTTGACATGGCCGCGTCAGCTTGTCGACGACTTGTGTCATCTTGTCATAAATACGATGTCATCATTACTAGGCCGAACGTAGGAGCCAGAAAAAAATCCAGAGAAGTTGTCCAATTGTAATTGGAGAAGCGACCATAGGGCGATGCGATGTATGTCTCGCCGCGCTGTACGATTCACCGATCGCGAGAGATTGACGGTGCCGCGTCACAACCTTGAGCGTACTGCTCAAGGTTGTGACGCGGCTGCCGTTCGTTGTCGCGCGAGACTGACTGTGCCGCGTCACAACCTTGAGCGGTACGGCTGCCGTTCGTTGTCGCGCGAGACTGACTGTGCCGCGTCACAACCTTGAGCGGTACGGCTGCCGTTCGTTGTCGCGCGAGGGGCCGACCCTTTGGAACTTGCTGCCTGAAGATCTGCGGCTGATTCAGTGCATGGGCACATTTAGAGCACGTCCTAAGACTCACGATTTTAAGCTTGCGATTATTGTATAGTTATATTTGTTACACATTCGTTTTTTATTATATCTATATTTATGAAATTGTTAATTTATTATTATTATTATTGTTTCTTGTTTGAATGTAATTACTGAAATGTTTTAGTTGTATATAATACTTTTTTTACTACCAATGGTATATATATATATATATATATATATATATATATAATATAATATAGATTATATATATATATATATATATATATATATATATATATATATATATATATGTATATATACATATAATATATATATATATATATATAATTATATATATATATATATATATATATAATATAATATAGATTATATATATATATATATATATATATATATATATATATATATATATGTATATATACATATAATATGTATATATATATATATATATATATATATATATATAATTATATATATATATATATATATATATATATATATATATATATATATACCAATGTTTTATTGTCAAATGTAAACACTCCTGAACAGGGTATTACTCTGGATATGAGTGTATAAATAAAGTTGATTATTATTATTAATGTTGTTATTATTATTATTATTGTTGTTAGTATTATAATAATTAGTATTATTACCCTTGCCTTGTGCTACCAGCAGTTGAATATGCCTGTCCTGTTTGGGGACGTTCCACACATGTCAAGAAGATGGATTCAGTCGTCAACACGGCGCGCAGAGCTACATTGCTGGTTGCTTCAAACTAACGCCAGTGGACGACCATTGTTTGCTGTGTTACGGCTGCACCGTTGACTAGAATGGAACCTTTCATACAAACAGTAATAACAGACATGTAACTCCCGCCATACACAATTACAACTTGAGCTTTCCAGTATTTGCTTCCTTCTCACTTGACGCTGAGGAATCCTAACTCAAATTAGTTAGGGAATCATGGCCAATGTTGTGATTGTATATCAACTACATTATGTGTCCACTACTACACAGGCAGCGTGTAGTAGTGGACACATAACCAAAATGGCTCTACCAAATATGACAGTGCGGAAGATCCTTAAACAATGAAACATCTCCTAGAACTTTATTACATGTCGGAGCCTAGCAAACGAGATAATGTGGTATTTTAATTTGGCTACATAGCATCTTAGTTGAGACGATGCGACATGCTTATTAGTTATTGTGGCACACACGCACTGATGCACACATGCGCATACACACGCACTGATGCACACATGCGCATACACACGCACATGCGCCAGACACACGCACATGCGACAGACACACACACATGCGGCAGACACACGCACACACGCCAGACACACGCACATGCGCCAAACACACGCACACACGCCCACGAGCGTACACGCCAGACACACACACACACACGCCCGCGAGAGTACACGCGTATGATAATTACACATCGGTCGCACTGACTAAACAAACACTGTTGACCTTAGTGAAGAAGAGGAAGCTGGACACGTGACGAGATGAACGGACTCTCTAAGACGAGGAAGACAGAGGAAGAGATGGACATACAACATTGAACCTAGGAGAGGAAACCCAGGCACTAGCACACAACCGCCTGGAGTCTACTTATGCAACGTTCATTGGAGAAGCGACCCTCCGATCCAGGCGGGTTACGGGATCAGTAAGTAACACAGTAAGTAACACAGTAAGTAACACAGTAAGTAACACAGTAAGTAACACAGTAAGTAACACAGTAAGTAACACAGTAAACACGAACACTCGTACAAAACAATTGATTGCAAGAACTCAAAGTCGAAGTAGGTTTGTTCTGTGGGGTATCGAAAATGAGACTAAGCACGTGACCAGACAGCGCATTGTGTGCCCAACTCGACCATCTGCTACGCGTGTAACGCATGCAACGCGTAATTGTCGAAGTTAGCAAATTATTGATTTCACTTGGCAGCATTGAATACACCCTGCCTGGGGTTGTACTGTAATATGCAACCTTATTGTTAATTCAACCATCCCTGGCATTATTAAACAACACTTGGCTGGCATTAGAGGCGGAGACGGGTTAGTTAAATGACTATCCGGCTTGACACGCTAAAGTCAACTAAAGGTTGGACATGCTAGCATTGAACGCACGCACCAGCCTACACGAAATGCCATCTGCCAATAAACATGCACACGTTCATGGTGGCACCTGTGTTGGCGCACCCCCTCGAAGATATACCAGTTTCATTTACCTTTCTCTGCTATCTCCTCCGCAGTGTCGCAGTCCTATCGGCCGCAGTTTCTCGCAATCCAACAGCGGTTTGGGCTGCCCATGTTATGCAGCGCTCCTGTGTGCTATCCAAATGCCACCTTAACCGATTTCTATGCACACGCAGACCTACAGTCGTTCGCCAGGCTGTTTCTTGTCGATTCACCGCAAGGTGGCGTTAACCGGCAGCGCCAGTGACGTTACGCGACAGGCAAACACTACTTGTATGATGAGATTCGCACTCAACCCATACGCTACCAACATCACCGCTCTGATATGTAGTTAGCGGTACACAGCACAAACCATGATGCCCCTCGGGAATATTTTCACTGTTACTGCCGGCGATAATCCTCCGGTAATTTCACTAATTTCGCGCGTGCCCTGTGATTTGCTCCGTTGACGTTTGGTCGTTCCTTTTTACGTGACTACTCATATATAATTGCAAAGTAGGCGGCGCGTCGCAGTCAGCCATTAATGGTCACGACATTGACAACAGTAATTATACAGCCCCTGGCGTCGCAAGTAGTTCACGCCATCAACATTTGCCAAACTACTCAAACTGCTTGCGGGCACTCAACCTGGGGCGATAATGGAGTAATTGCTTCGGTAAATCACTATCACCGGTTTAGCTTGCACGGTCGTGCATATAATTGAGAGTTCACAACTGATAATCCACACCATGGACAACAACGTAAACAGCATTAAATTTGTGTTTACATTGCTGAATTTACTGTGATTGTTAAATAATTTTTATCAGACAATCAAGTAACTTGGGTTCGACTTACATGGCGACTCGATGCGGAAACTAAATGTCACTAATCAGGGTTTTATTGCCAGCAATAAATTGTCTTGCTGAAAGACTGACTGCATCTCTCCTCCCTTCCTGCTCTTCATCCTACCCACCGTCCATCATTTCCCATTCGTCATCTTGAAGTCAATGATGCTAATCCAGTATTCTTTCTACCTAAGCCATATTTACACTACGCGATGCGATTCGTCGCCAGACTGATGCGTATTTTGTTAACAGATAATTATTTACACACGCACCAGACCCACCATTAAAGGCACGTTCTTATACAGCGCTGTATCCGGTCCTTTGGACCGTTCAAAGCGCTTTACATGTCATCCCCCGGCAGACCTGTTCATTCTAACAGCAACACGACTTCTCTAGGAAACATCCAACTATGCTGCGTGAATATTAATCATGCGCATATATTCACAACTGGATTATGAATAATTAGTCCGCACAGGTTTTCTAGGATATTGAGTTGAGGGTTTACGTAAGAGTGTGAGTTAGTGAGTTCGTCACAGGTTTTTTAATTTCCCTGCATGGAATCTCTTACTTCACCTCGCATAGACACCAGGTAGAAGGGGCCAACAGTTTTACTGTCTCTTCCAAAAGACACCGGCAAAGTGGAGGGAACGAAATTGCATAAGATTCGAAATGGCGGAGGTGGAATCGAACCATCGCCCTCTCGATCCACAGGCGGGTTCTCTAACCACTAGACCACCGCTCCTTGGTCTATAGCCAGTTGCTCATTTACACAGCTAAGTGAACTGCGGCAATGCGGAGTGATCCAAATTGCCGAAGCTTCGAAACTGCAGCAAGATGATACGAGCCCGGGTTTTCTCTATTGAGAGTCCGATGTTCCAGTCATTACACTACAGCCCGCCAACTTGATGTAGTACTGACGTAAGACAGACGTTACACTACAGCCCGCCAACTTGATGAAGTACTGACGTAAGACAGACGTTACACTACAGCCCGTCAACTTGATGTAGTACTGACGTAAGACAGACGTTACACTACAGCCCGCCAACTTGATGTAGTACTGACGTAAGACAGACGTTACACTACAGCCCGCCAACTTGATGTAGTACTGACGTAAGACAGACGTTACACTACAGCCCGCCAACTTGATGAAGTACTGACGTAAGACAGACGTTACACTACAGCCCGCCAACTTGATGTAGTACTGACGTAAGACAGACGTTACACTACAGCCCGCCAACTTGATGTAGTACTGACGTAAGACAGACGTTACACTACAGCCCGCCAACTTGATGAAGTACTGACGTAAGACAGACGTTACACTACAGCCCGCCAACTTGATGTAGTACTGACGTAAGACAGACGTTACACTACAGCCCGCCAACTTGATGAAGTACTGACGTAAGACAGACGTTACACTACAGCCCGCCAACTTGATGTAGTACTGACGTAAGACAGACGTGTTGATCTATAAATAGACGAACTGAAATAGTTTCATGAATATTTTTTACCTTTATCAGCAGTCCGCGTTATATCAACACCTTTACATTTGCTCGGACCACCAATTGAACATTGAAGATCAAACATAATCTATTTCTTTACTCGTGTGCACACGCTGCCGGTACGCATGACGTCAACTTCCCGCAATTGAAAAACGATCACTTGTGCCGAGTTTTCTCCTTCTAGTTAAGTACTTTATTATTTATCGACGCCACTATTTACTCGGCGCCACTTGAAACGCGACGGCTGAGATCGATTAACGACGAATCGATTTCATTCTTTTAATTTGCTGCGGACGCGGTTAAATGCATCCCTGGAGCACCGCCCGATGCTTTGACAGCGGCGAGTCTGCGGACGACAAAGTTAGCGCACATTCGATTCAGCGCAGTTAGCTTTTAACGGAAACGCTCACAGTGGTGTAAGATGTGCACATACACTGTGTTATAGGGCAAAGAAAGGCTCACAGTGGTGTAAGATGCGCGTGTACACATACGCTGTGTTACAGTTCAAAGAAAGGCTCACAGTGGTGTAAGATGCGCGTGTACACATACGCTGTGTTACAGTTCAAAGAAAGGCTCACAGTGGTGTAAGATGCGCGTGTACACATACGCTGTGTTACAGTTCAAAGAAATGCTCACAGTGGTGAAAGATGCGCGTGTACACATACGCTGTGTTACAGTTCAAAGAAATGCTCACAGTGGTGTAAGATGCGCGTGTACACATACGCTGTGTTACAGTTCAAAGAAATGCTCACAGTGGTGTAAGATGCGCGTGTACACATACGCTGTGTTACAGTTCAAAGAAATGCTCACAGTGGTGTAAGATGCGCGTGTACACATACGCTGTGTTACAGTTCAAAGAAATGCTCACAGTGGTGTAAGATGCGCGTGTACACATACGCTGTGTTACAGTTCAAAGAAATGCTCACAGTGGTGTAAGATGCGCGTGTACACATACGCTGTGTTACAGTTCAAAGAAATGCTCACAGTGGTGTAAGATGCGCGTGTACACATACGCTGTGTTACAGTTGAAGGAAATGCTCACAGTGGTGTAAGATGCGCGTGTACACATACGCTGTGTTACAGTTCAAGGAAATGCTCACAGTGGTGTAAGATGCGCGTGTACACATACGCTGTGTTACAGTTCAAAGAAATGCTCACAGTGGTGTAAGATGCGCGTGTACACATACGCTGTGTTACAGTTCAAATAAATGCTCACAGTGGTGTAAGATGCGCGTGTACACAGACGCTGTGTTACAGTTCAAAGAAATGCTCACAGTGGTGTAAGATGCGCGTGTACACATACGCTGTGTTACAGTTCACAGAAATGCTCACAAGGGTGTAAGATGCGCGTGTACACATACGCTGTGTTACAGTTCAAAGAAATGCTCACAGTGGTGTAAGATGCGCGTGTACACATACGCTGTGTTACAGTTCAAAGAAATGCTCACAGTGGTGTAAGATGCGCGTGTACACATACGCTGTGTTACAGTTCAAAGAAATGCTCACAGTGGTGTAAGATGCGCGTGTACACATACGCTGTGTTACAGTTCAAAGAAATGCTCACAGTGGTGTAAGATGCGCGTGTACACATACGCTGTGTTACAGTTGAAGGAAATGCTCACAGTGGTGTAAGATGCGCGTGTACACATACGCTGTGTTACAGTTCAAAGAAATGCTCACAGTGGTGTAAGATGCGCGTGTACACATACGCTGTGTTACAGTTCAAAGAAAGGCGGCAAACGAAGAATGATTTTGAGACCAACATTATCACACGTTTTCACCGCCGTTGACGCCATTGTCACTCGGAGACAGAAACACAACAGCTGCGACGTCATCAACAGCCTCTGTCACACATGTCGTCACCATCATCATGTCACTGCTACTACTTAATTTAGTGCTACATCTACTGTTACTGTTACTGTGACGACTTGAATTACTACTACTACCACGACTACTAATAACTACCGCCGCTGCTGCTACGACAACCACTGCCACTACCAGGGGTAGACATTAAGAAATGCAACCCACTGGCCAGGGGCACTAGTAGCTTTAATATATTACTCTTCCCCTGAAAAATCACTAATCCCCCATTTTTGGCGGATAGCGCCGAAATGCTAACTTTCTTTTTTACACAAATTCATTGGCTGAGCTACACTTATGTTTAAACATAAAATAAGCAAATACATATACAATGTCTGATGTCATGTCATAATTATTTTATTCAATTAACACTAATTTAGATCCAAGGATGTCCACAAAGAAGGCACAACAGAAATGCCACAACACGCGAATTACTACAATCAATTAGATAGATATTATCAGCTCGCGTAGCGTTACATAACAAATAAAATACATTGCGAGAAATATTTGGCCGTGGAACACTAACGAAAATCGAAATCTCATGTACCCGAATCGTATTATCCCCTAAATATAGAAAGCATTTGAATGACACAACCAAACTAATTACATTTGTCCGATATTCGATTACGCTGTTATATATATTTCCTTCGATGAAGGGACTTCTTTCGTTAACAGCCGAATGCCATAGACGAAAGGGCAGATGGTGCAGATGAATATTGAATGGAATACGTTCTATATAAACCTGAAGCACACGTCATTCATTCCTGTTCAATCAGCCGCCCGTTCAGTCACTCATTCATTAGTTGTTTAGTTTCATAACTAATTTATTAATTTTATAGGACAGGCAGGCAGGCAGGCGATGTGACGAGTGTCGTGGCTGTTAAATTAGGGTTGGTACAATGCGTTCAACTTACACGTATATATCAAATCAGTTGATGCTTGCATCAATGTATTAAGTTTGCGTGTTTTAGAGCAACTGCGAAAAAAATGCGATACCGTTAGCCACAAACAATAATGTACTTTATAATGTATATAACTTTTATAATGTATATAACTTGTATAATGTGTATAAATTGTGTAATGTATATAACTAGTATAATGTGTATAACTTGTCTAGTGTATATAACTTGTACAATGTATATAACTTGTATAATGTATATTACTTTCATAATAACAATGTATATAACTTAATATTGTTAAGATGGTGACATTATTTGTGTTGTTCCATTTATTGCTGTTTTCATGTCATCTCACATATTGTTGAGAACAGAATTTTATGAGACATCACTTATTTAAGCGAGAGTTCGCCATCAGTACCTAATGGTGTTAGACACGAAGTCTTGATACGCGACTTGCTATTTGCCTCCGTTTATGACCTCGGCGTGGAAGTTATCTGGTATTGACGAGTTATACAGCTAACAAGTTTGTCCATGGCGTGGGGCGACCAGGCTCTAGAACGATTTATGTTTTATTTCAAAGGATCACTCCCAGTACCGGTAACAGAAACGCAAGCTGTCTGTCCCGCCTTGTTCAACGGAAAACATGAATTCGGCATGACGGGAAATGTAAAGGTGGTGATTAAAATTTCGCTGCCTTTTCATCAGATAATCTCGCCCAGTTCCAAACAACCAGTTCGAGTCAATATCGGTGTATATAGGTAGATTCGTATTTCGTCTAAATTCGCATCACTTTTTACGGAGAACTTTCCATTTTAGTTCCAGTGCAGCGGCGACATCGAATCGTTTTTTTGTTCAGCCTTTAAACGCATTTGACAGAAACACGACAACCGGTTTAGTTGTTTGTTATCGCCGCGTTTTCTGCAGAATTCTTTATCGCAATGTTTGGCGAAATGTCAGGAATTCAATATGAATATCCCCATAATAAAAACGTTTTTACTTTATGACAGATGGTGCGACCATCAACTTGGCTGATTGATGTTGTGCATTTTGATGGTTCCGTGTTATCCGTTACGATATATAGCAATTGTGCAGACACTACCGCCCACTGTACTTCCGTAGTGTTTACGTAGAACCTTGTTATGTTCGTAGAATCGTTTTATTTTCGACAACAAAAGTCAATATCTGTGAAGAATTAACTGGATGTAACCAATCGCGATTTAAGGAAGATTAGTAATGTTTTAGTAACGTTCAATCGCGTTAGGTAAAAGTTCTTGCATGAAGTAATAATAGTCATACTCGTCGACTTTAATAGCAATTTAGTATGAAGAATCGTTAATGTAAATGGCCTGAAATTGTTCGTTTAGAATTTTAGCGATTAATTATATTTCGAAAGACAGTCATCAAAATCAAGAATCTCCAGATGTTTTGTGGACAAGGAGATTAATGGCTAACCGAAAGTCCAACATCTTTGCATAGCACACTTTTTAAAGATATCTGACAATAATTATTCTTCTATATTGCTGATATGTACAAAGTCTGATGTATGACCATTCTAAGCCCTAGTACACTGCTGATATATGCATAGTCTGATGTCTGACAATTAGAAGCACTATTAGACTGCTGATATGTACAGAGTATAGTATTTGACAATTATAAGCACTATTACACTGCTGGTATAGACACAGTCTGATATATGACAATTCTAAGAACTATTACACTGCTGATATATGCACAGTCTGATATCTGACAATTATAAGCACTATTACACTGTTTATATGTAAGAAGTCTGATACATGTCAATTATAAGCACTATTATACTGCTGATATGTACACATTCTTATATCTGACAGTTCTAAGCCTTATTACATTACTGATATGTGCACAATCTGATATCTGTCAATTCTAAGCACTATTCCGCCTCTGATATGTACGCAGTCTGATATCTGACAATTATAATCCCTATTACATTGCTGACATGTACACAATCTGGTTGGACGGTTCACAGCTATACAGCATCCCGACCATTTGCCGCATTGACAGACAATCAGCGATACGACTTCTGGATCATCGTACAATTTATGATGTAACTCCTCGAAAGATTTTCACCGCGTAATACTTCGCAGGTGAAACGACATGGCTTCGATTGGAACCAACACGGCGGAATGCGTAGAGGACGGTGGCTCGGCGGTTAGAACGGCAGACTGTCAATCGAGAGGACCGTGGTTCGAATCCACCTGCTGCTGTTTCTAAACTTGGGCAATTTCGTTCACCTCACTTTGCTTGTTTTTTTTTCCGAATGGCACTAAGACCGTAGGTCCGGTCAACCGGATGGCACTAAGACCGTAGGTCCGGTCAACCGAATGGCACTAAGACCGTAGGTCCGGTCAACCAGATGGCACTAAGACCGTAGGTCCGGTCAACCGGATGGCACTAAGACCGTAGGTCCGGTCAACCGGATGGCACTAAGACCGTAGGTCCGGTCAACCGGATGGCACTAAGACCGTAGGTCCGGTCAACCGGATGGCACTAAGACCGTAGGTCCGGTCAACCGGATGTCTATGCTGGGAGAAGTAATACAAAGACCAGGGAGTGGAACACATGTTGTGGATTCACAGAGCAGATGCTCTAAAACTACAAAACACCTTCCTGCTGGCTCTACAGGCGCCCTTCATTGATCATAGCCTGTGGTGGATTCCTACGATGTAAAGTAGAGTCAACAGAAACCATAACGGGAGTGGCATGACTTCACACCGACTGCCATTATTGTACGGAGAACTACCTATGCGTTGGATGTCGATCTCGGGCGTCGATTAGACCACGCAGTAGCGTGCAGAAACATTGTAGTGATTTAACGAGGAGTTTGCGTGTCTTGCATATTGATAGAGACGATACAAGAGCGCCGTGGCTAGATCAGTAGGCGATCATGCTGGCGACCTCGGGTTGAACTCACTCGCCAGATGCTCGTGTAACTTTCAGCGCTCGCTGTCTCATGGGCGCCTAATTGTCAGTGGTGAGGACCGTGTTCCAAAGCCACCTACTAACGTTTCGAAACTTGAGTAATTTAATTCATCCAACTTTGTTGCCTCAGTTCATTTAGGTGTGTATACGTGTCTACCTGGCGTTAGGCAATGATGGAATTTCAGTGAACGAATTACAAGGAAAAACAGCTTTAGCAGTTGTTGGAGTGGTTGGATGCATCAAAAGAATCAATGGTGTTCCCGCAACGATTGTCAGAGGGGCGTGGAATAACTAGACCGATTTTGCGTTGTATTCTTGCTGTTGTGTTTGTCTGGGTTTTCCTGTAGAACGCACCATAGAAAACTCAACTGATTGCACGACACGATGATCCATTCAGATCAGAGGCAAGAATTTGGCTATCCCAACGAATGAGCACGAAAGTTCTAGGATATAACCACGATCTTTAATTTCGCAAGCCAACACATCTCCAATTATCTTCCCAAATTTCAAAATATGTATATTTGAAGGAATTAATAATGTGAAGAAACCATGTGCCCATGAAAATTGTCCACACACCCTTGCTTGTAATATTTTCTTATGACATGCCATATTGTCTTAGTCATAGTGCGTCAACTTACTAGGTATCAAAGGTACTCACAAAAAGGACAATACATGCCCCAATAAACAGTCACATACAACTGCATGCAGGATCAGTGCTTAAGACAGTAATATATGAGTGTATATCGCTACTCCGGCTGAATACAACACATATATGTACTAAAGCGAATTTTGAGAGAGAGAGAGAGAGAGAGAGATAGAGAGAGAGAGAGAGAGAGAGAGAGAGAGAGAGAGAGAGAGAGAGACAGATAGACAGACAGACAGACAGAGAGGGGAGGTTAAATGTCATGAACTTGCCAATCTAATGGTATGCATTTTGGAGGATTTTGACCAAGAATGGTTAAATTTGTGACAAAATTGTGGAAGTATTGAAATTACACAATGATATTTCTCCTCCATTTATTGCTAATCATTTCAGGGTTTTTCATGGTTTCTTATACGTATACGGATATATACATCCTGCAAAATTTGCCAATATTTCAGATAATTATTCTTTATCCTTTATGAGTAATGGTATGCCAAAGTTCATTGACCGTTAAAATGTCTTGTTTTATTAAATAAATGTAGCCCCACTGTGCCTTCTTTTCAACAAAGGCTACGGCTGTTCATTTACAGAATAAATAATGTGATAAAAATAGCACATACATAATGTTTAAGCAGTAAGTGATGGCTGGTAACCATATTGGATTTGAACATGTTAGTATGCATAAACGTTCAATGCATTGTTTTGTCACCCTTAGTTTCCACCAGCTGTTACTGTCATTGACGTCAGTGAATCCTCATCAACTATGTTCTGATTGGTGCACACGCGGAGTTCACACATATATGTGCACTTGAGTCCATTATCAATGTATTCACAATCTGGTAATGGATTCAAGACAACAGTTCCATTAGAGCAATGAGTGGCCAACTCATCCAGTCAATGGTCAGCATCACAGAGGCTAACTTCCAACGATTCACAACATACATAGAATGATCTCTACCCTTGTAAGACATCTATATTTCCGAATCCATCTAGGGGAAGCTAAGACCGACTTAGAAGATGTGTACATATGACTATGACTCAATGATGTGTTTGACATAAGCACGAAAGCCAGCCTCTTCTAGTACGTTCTTCGAACCAAGCTGCGATTTGGAAGCGCAGTCGTCAATGCCAACCTTTTGCATCCAGTTCAAACAGAAGCGGATGGTCTTCAAGTGGAACTCGAAGACTCTGGCGACGACAATGACAACAACAGTTGATGGAACTTAAGGATGACAAAACATTGCATTGCACTTTAGAAAGCAGCTCAACTGAACAATATTGCTCATTAAAAGGGCACAAAGTCATGCAATGCACCTAAAATAGTTAATATAAACTAAACACTTGCAACTACAATCAAGAATATCACGCCAGTGTTTTTTTTTTATAAAAGTGAAAGATACTGTTTAAATCTCCGTTTTCCTGGCAATTGACATTGGAACCAATCCAAATACATTATATAGGAAATGTCATTATCTATAATGTGATATACCTTATTTAGCTAGGTTAAAGCATTGTGGGGAAAGTTAGCGTCCACTGAATAGGCTATGGTCAATACGACGGTCATTTTGGACGCCATGTTGGATTTCTATCACTAAGGTTTGGACCTTCTAAAAACACACAACGTGGTTTTGCTCCCTCTGGTGGTACCAATAAGTGAAGTATCTGTTTTGGCCCAAAGACTATAATCGTTGATAAAAATTACGATTGTTCATCGATAAACCTAAAGTCATGTTATTCTGCTTCATTGTTAAGTAAGTTGGCTGGCATAATGGAGGAATAATAACAATATTAAACTTTTGTAGCGCCTATATCCTGAGGAACCTGAACTCAGTGGCGCAACAAACAGAATCCGAATTGTGCATTATCATGAACAAGGATGGGCAAAAGTCATCATCATAACAAGGGACCAACCGAAGATTTACGGTGGAAATGCAGTTTGGAATAAATATATCTTGAGTTTATTACGGAAAGTAGCTATATTTTTAGTTGATTTCAAAGTGGTGGGGAGTTCGTTCCATATACTAGGTGCAGATACAGAGATAGCATTATAGTATGCAATCACATTATCAGATTATATGTTGTTTTGAACTGTTAGACCACCGCGACGATATTGAATATTAACCAATCTGCAATTACACTGTTGGTCTCAATTACGGTCAATGATCATTCTTTTGTGTGTGTAATGACAAGCTTGTTTACTTTCCTTAATCATCCCCAGCCATCCTGCAATCAAAGTAGACCTGACGTGCATTTTACAGCCGTTTAATCGAGTTCATCAGAGCGATTAATTACTGCCAATCAATCTCGGCGTGCAATTTAGAGCGGGGCTAGTCTTTTAGTAGCGACCTATGATTAGCTGCGAGCCTTCATCTCTACGCATCAGCTTCATCCACGAGACGCGTAAGATGCCCTAAGTTAACTCGTTGCATTGATTTTGATGCATAATTTAATGTCTGTGTTGTCATTCAAACAAGGGATTCGGACGAAAGCTTTATCGACCCAGCGGCGCAGTTACGCGTAGGCCGGTTATTGTTCTCATTTTTAAGGGCGTCTTACTTTCAGTGAAAGGTAGTCCGTACATTCCCTGGTGCAGTTTCGCCGACATTAACCGTGATTCAAGCTAACGGTGCATCAGCAAACACAGCATTGTTCCAAATAAAACGATTAATCCGGTCAGATGTTGGACAATTCTTGGCCGATCTACGGGATTGACTGTGAATGTTACATATACTTTGGTATAGCTCACTCCTGGCCTGTTCAACATGTTCTACTTCTTAACTACGTTCTTTAAATTTTTGATTTAAATTTTGTCAACGTGAAGTCAGCGCGTATATACATTGACGTACGTTATCATATTGAATTGTCACGAATAACACCTTTCTTCTTAGTCTTATTATGCGCAAGAGACACAGCAAATAATAAACACATGGGTAAAAATTGCAATGAAATACTGTTTTACATGTATTGATGTATTAATGCATAAATCATTTCAAAAGTTGTATTTAATTTCTTTCTTTTACAGTGTTACTATAACTCACGTTTGAGGGATCGGTGTACGCAACGCTTCCTGTGTATTGCATGCACATGTGATTGTGCATTTTAATGCATTTGTACATGTTGTGACACAATAATAAAATATTGACTTAATGCATTCAGTCTGCGGGAATAATTATAGAATACGTGGTCTTTGCACGCACAGACGCAGTCATAAACCAGCTGTCCATCCGTTCATGTAATTGCCCTGCCTCTCTATGAAGTTTTGTTTTCGTCTCTATCTAGTCTAGACCGACTACAGTCTATCCAGACAGTTACAATAATTTAAGCATATGATGTGCAAACTGCCAGGTCGTCTGGCCGGCAAGTACGAGAAGGGGTTCTGTTAGATGTTGCATCGTCTTAGGAACCTCTCCACATTCGGTACGGCCATCTTGGTTGCATCCCACTTTTGCACTACGTCTCTGCAGCGCCCGTTTGGTGGCGATAATTAACACAGGACATGATCGTCGTTTTAATCCGAATACGCAAATGGCAAGAAGCTCACCACGCCCAATATTTCACACGTGGCTTCAAACATTACACCACCATTTTTTAACATTGGCTATGCAGACCGAGAAGTGTATTAATTTGTCGTATGCTCGGTCGAAAAGAAACGCTTATATTCACTTTACAAGAGAATACGATTCGTTCTGAGTGGATTAGAGTGCTCACACCATGGACCAACTAAACATATCGATTCAGATCCTTAGCGTCTACTCGCTTAATTGTCTTAGCCGCAACCTCTTCAAACGTTCAACAAACGGCATCTAGCCACATTCAACTGGACATGATCCAATGTTAGTGTAGTTTCATCTTGAACTGAAGGACCAACGTTGAAATTCATGCTGCCTAATTATACTAATTACGTTGCGACCGATAATTGCAATGTGAAATCCTGTCTAGATGGAATATGCATTCGAATGTGACCAACTATACTTCTGTGAATGGCTATAGTAATAATACGACTTGTAAACGTATAACATTAACGAAATGTGATTCACTTCAAGGTGTTGAATGTTCGTTGGCGATTTGGTATGCATACATGAACATAGTGCCCCTGGAGACGTTCAAGAGCACCAGCACGGTGCCTGCCTCGACATATCACCAACACTAAGCAAAGGAACAGTTGATGTTAGCCAGTCACCAATTGGATCAGTGAACAAACTCGGCGTGGTTGTTACACAAACATGGAAAGGTACACTGGAGGAGGACAACCAAACGTTTACTGGCATTCAAGACAAAGACAGAGTCGGGTGGTGAAGTTCCAGAAGCAGCGTATACAAAGGACACTGCTTCGCTAGTAGCCCCTGCAGGTGTTCGCTAAGGTTGACGAGAATTTGTTAAATCACCTGGTTACTGTTATTCAACGTCTGGGGGGTGGGGTAATGCAATGACCCTCAAATTGAAGCAAGAACCTCTGCGGGGATTAAACAGTTTCACATCATGCATCTAAACCGCCATATCGGAGATATAACATAGTGTATAACGTTCTCGAGTCGGCACAATCAATGAACAACATCGCAACATATGTTCATGTAATGATGACCAGTATGCGGGAAGAATGTGGTTGTATGTTTCCCTGGTAGCCAGATTTCCCCACGTAGCGTGTTCCGTGAAGACGATCTCCTCGATGTCAGATCAGTGTTAATGTTGCTCTCCTCTATCGGACGGAACACTTGTCATGCCCGACATTCCTACACCAGTGCTCACTCAATGTATATACCAAGTTACACCGTTTCTGTATCAGGCCATTGGATAGTGTAATATTCTTCCGCAATAACCTACTTACTTGTTAGATGTCGAAGAAAATGCGTATTCCTTTACATAAATTTGACACGAATTATCTACCTGTAGTTATATTATACCTACTTGAGCAAATTATCTACCTGTAGTTATATTATACCTACTTGAGCAAATGAGCAGAACAATAATTGCAACATATAAAATGGTTTCAGCAACTTCAGCGCATCAATCATTTGGGTTGAGTTACTATGTAACTATAACGGATATCATTCTATTCTGCGGTCATTACATTTCCGCTCTCCTATATAGACAACAAATAGGACAACCGTCCCTGTCACCTCGCGGTGTCTTGATCCGACGAGTCCGTTCATTCGAGCGATATCAAACAGACACGATGTAACACGTTTCGCCAACGTATTCCACCGACAGTCAACTGTCATTACCCACCACCTATTTGCGTCATCACCACTGCCTATTTAGCAATCGGGCAACGATTTCCGCGTAAACAATCGCTAAAGGTGTCACTCACTTACCGCGACTTGTTCTCGGGGGACGACGCTGCCGCCAGTAGCTGCCTGCTCCAGTCGATCGAACAGGCCGGCAGACCCGGTTTTTCTCGTACCTGCTTCAGCCGCAGCCGCCGATAGAACCGCGTCTGATCGACGACCTGGACGCGGCCAATAACGAGACGACCGCGTCGCATTCGGAGCAAGCAGTGAATCTCGGGCTGTCGCTGGCAGGAGGCGGTGTGTGGTAGTGCCACGAACGGGACTCCCAGACAACACAACCACGATAATTGGGCCATCCCCGACCGGCTGTCTAGTATTACCTAGGGCCACCCCTGACCGGATGTTTAGCATTACTTAGGACCATCACTGACCGGCTGCTTAATTAGGGCCATCATTGACCGGATGTATAGTCATTCTTAGGGCCATCACTGACTGGCTGTCTAGCATTATTTAGCTTCATCACTGACCCGCTGTCTAGTATATCTTAGGCCCATCCGCTAATATATATATATATATATATATATATATATATATATATATATATATATATATATATATATATATATATATATATATATATATATATATATATATATATATATATATATATATAGATATATATATATATATGTGTGTGTGTATGTGAGTGTGTTTCTCACATGGTATAGCACTTGGTGTATATTCCTAATATACTTCACGTAAATGAAAAACAGATTTCAGATTTGTCTTCATAAACTATCGTGCTGTGTTGTCCCCGTTTATTTCACGATCCCGCTTCAGCGTGCTTCATTTTCATTAACTCTTGTGGGTAATGATAAAGAATGCGTCGTGTTTTTCTTCTTTTTCATCTACGTTAATACCATTAAGATTATTGAGCAGCAGGTCGGAACAGGCTGTTAACAATTACTCGCCTAGCAGATAATTCGCAATCATTTATCTATTTCATACAGAAACTATTGCGAGTGATAAAAACAGGCGGCCTTTCCCTGACTGTTAATATCTTTAATGTTCATTAAAGCGACCAACTTCCAGATGAATGCGATTGAGGATATTAATCAAGATGTGCTGAGAGTCGCGCCAGACGCCCACAGACACACCGCGTGTATTACGTTAAGAAAACAGCTATTACGTTCGACGATACTGTATAATGCATACACATTAACTATTACTGCACCAATTGAACACAGAATAACGATTGATAAATTATTAACTGACATTTCGCCTTATGTTGTCATATATACCTAGGCGGTATCTTTGCAGAATTGTCCCGACCATGACATCCCACTTGAACACTTACCCGTTCTTGTGTGACATATAATGACAGAGAGACATATTTTAACAGCTATTAGCAAGAACAATATCTTAGTTGTCAGAAAAATGTCTGGGGGTTAGATATAAAAAATGCCCCCTCTCATGCAACGTAACTCCTTTTCTGGGTACGCAGACTCGACATGAACACGCACTCATCATTACAGCACCACCCATTAACAGCGCCATATAAACAAAATAATAATAATATATAATAATAATAAATACAATAATAACAACAATGATAATAATAATAACAATATTAACAATAATAACAACAAGAATAATAATACTAACAAGTATTATTATTATTAATCATCGTCGTAATAATTACAATAACAATCATATCGTTATCGTAACCATAATCATAACCTTAATCATAATCGTAATTGCAATCGCAATCGCAATCGCAATCGCAGTTGCAACCACAACCACAACCATAATGATAATGATAATGATAATGATAATGATAATGATAATGATAATGATAATGATAATGATAATGATAATGATAATGATAATCATAATCATAATCATAATCATAATCATAATCATAATCATAATCATAATCATAATCATAATCACAATCATAATCACAATCATAATCATAACCGTAATAAAAGTATTTTTATAGCGCCCGATCAATCAAGATTGCTCTATACTTACACGCAATCACAACTTACAATTACACTTAAACAACACCAACCATACATATTATAACATTCTGTCCATGGAAAATATTATAACATATTTCTGCCCTAAATAGTATACAATAAAATCATAATAATAATAAAATAATAATAAAAATATGTCATAATGGAACAAAATAATAAGCTGATGGACGAGCCCACGCCTACGTAAGCGCACGCGACAATCTTCTCCGTGGGCTAATTGAAGAGCGCCTCCGGCTCGCCAGGTTGCGACTGATACATTTATTTCATTACCCACCACTTGCTGTTGGTGTCTTCCAATGTAAACGAATAATACACGTCGATGTTGTCGAGCTGTCCGGCTGAAGTTCTTCTTACATGTCACTGAACAGCGAACAGGAAACGATCAATCATTTTGTGAAAGTGAATCTCACTTATTTGACTGACGTTTGCGGGTGAGGCATATCTTTAACAAAGATTTGTCGCCTTCGTTTTTGCTCTGGAACAGGTGCATTCGCATCATCCAGGGTATCATTCAAGTTGTCGCCTGTTAATCAATACTTTTTATTTGACGATCAGTGCCGCTTGCAGCACAACAGAACAGTGTTGTTGCAGTGATGGAGCAACCACACCTGGTGGTCGAACCGCTATGTTTGAATGGCAAGGAATGAGTATTTGAATCACTTGCAGTATCGCTAGAGTATCATGTATGCAACAATGCTGCATCCGTTCTCTCACGTGACCTACTTACTTGGCTTCCCATGACCGCTTGTGCTACAATCTACGTTTCAATCAATGTAGTGACACGCATAACGATGTGTTTTGGCTTGAAAGATGAGATTGTGGATTCGTCTAAAGCATTTTACTTTTCTTAAAAGCTATCCACTTTTCGCAATGAACAAACAGATTATCGATATGTATATTTTCAACAGTTAATACAAGTTGTCGTAGCTCTTCTTTTAGCGAAATGACAATGTTGTCCTCAATAAAAGACCTGCAGCTGACAAACACCGACAAACATACAGTACAGCTGGTCGAATTGTTGATATTAGGTAAGTTGCTACGTAAATATAACCATTGAAGATTTAACAAGATTTAACAAGATTTGCCATCCAAGCCAAAGCCCCAGATGGCAAGTGGACAAGGAAGCCATTGGCTTATCGAGAGTCCAACAATGTTCATCTACTTATAGCCCGCCCTCCTGAGATATGTGTCAACCTTGTTTTTAAACATATTCACGCTGCTAGCAGTTACACAATCTGTAGATAATTTGTTCCATTCATTTATTGTCCTCTGTGAGAACGAGTGCTTCCTGATGTCCAATCTACATTGATCCTTTACTAATTTTACCTCATGTCCTCTAGTTCTGCTATCCTTCTTGAGTGAGAAAAACATATTTCTATCAATATTTTCATACCCATTCAATATCTTAAAAACTTCAATCTGATCTCCTCTTAACCTCCTTGTCTCTAGAGTTGTTAAACCACCTTCTTTCAGGCGTTCTTCATAACTAAGGTCTCTCAGTTCTGGAATCATTTTAGTTGCTCTCCTTTGTATGCGTTCAAGCGTATCTATATCCTTCTTACGATATGGTCTCCATGCTTGTATACAGTATTCTAAATGAGGTCTAACCATTGCTTTATAAAGAGGTATAATTAACTTTTTTCCCTTGTATGTTATGTTTCTTCTAATCAATCCAAGAATTTGATTACCCTTTGAAGCTGCAATACCACACTGCTCTGAAACTTTCATATCAGCGCTTATTGTAACTCCTAAGTCCTTTTCTTTTACAGTAGTACCCAGAACAGTATCTCCCATTTTATAGTTTACATTCAAGTTCCTATGTCCTGTATGTAGGCATTTACATTTCCCAAAATTGAACAACATCTGCCATTTCTCAGACCATTTCACTAATCTGTCTAGATCGTTTTGTAAATGTTGTTTATCACCATCAGTATTAACCTTTCTAAACAGTTTTGTGTCATCCGCAAATTTCAGTACGTTACTTGTTATACTGAAATTTGCGGATGATAATAGTGCCTACAAAATAGATGCAGTAACAAGTATAGGATAAACAAGTATATTGTGTCAGCTAAAAGGTGTTTGTTAATATTTGAGGAGTGTATGAGCGATATTAAACGATAACAGTAATCATTATCATAGCCGTGCATAAACCAGAAACTATCAAAGAAGACTAGGGGGAAATATCCAAAATGGCCAAGGAAACGAGTATTGCGCGAAATGAATCCGTCAGGGTGTGTATGTGTGTGCATGTATGTATACATGTATGTATGATTGTTTGTATGTGTGTGTGAGTGTGTGTGCGTGTGTGCGTGCGTGCGTGGGTGGGTGCGTGCGCGCCCGTGTGTATGTATTCATACACATTTAATTAAGTTCACTTTTGCTAACGTCATCTGACGGCTAAATGCTATACATTTAATTATACGTAATGAGAAAGACGTTCCACTAGAAGGAAATATCTCTAGAAATACGTATTTCCCAATATACGGACGGAAGCTTGCGCGAAGATAGCTATAAATCGACATGGAACGACAACTCATAACTCGCCGATACAGTCGGCGGCGAATAAAGGGGAGTTATCCTCGTTAACAGGCGATGTTTATATGCAATGTCATACGCTATGTGCCTCCTATGTGCAAATGTCAACGTTGAACATGGTAAATAAAGAGTGGCGAGTCGGTAGAAACAGGAACAGATCGCGATAACACATGTCAGCCTCCGTGGATCGGTCGTCAACGTCCCATCTGCTGTTCCAATTAATGCTGTTACAATTACATGATTGAATGGACTGTCAGAAACACGCGAGAGCGTGCTCCACTATATATCGTAAGGAACGTATCTATGCAAGAGCAAGTGTCACATGGCAGTGTACAGCTGGTTCTTCAGCAGCCTCGACGGAAACTATACAACTAACTTCCAACCAGAATGTGGACTAATGTAGAAATAAAACTTTAACAAGATTAAACCAGATTTAACACGATTGTCATCCAAGGCAAAATACCGAGATGGCAAGTGGACAAGGAGGTCATTGGCTTACCGACAGTCCAAACGTTTGTCATCTCTGTGTAACTTGCCTTTCTGATATAACGTTTCAATTTTGCTTTTAACATAATCACGCTGCTAGCATTTACCCAATATATGGTTAATTTACACAATATGTGGCTAATTTGTTTCATTCGTTTATTTTACTCTGTGAGAGCGAGTATTTTCTGATATCCAATCTACACCGATCCTTCACTAGTGCTACTTCGTGTCATATAGTTCTAATATCTTTCTTAAGTGAAACAAAATATTTTTTTTAATATTGTCATACTCATTCAATATCTCAAAAACAATTAATGTATATCTATAATGTAGGCCACATTAAAAGCATGCCATTCAGATGCATTCATTCATCATCTATCGATTAACTTGACAGAACAGGACATGGATCAGCGGGTATTTAATTCATACTGACAATGCCGACGTACCATCTAACACACTCTTCACCCGACACATCGTAATCGCAGATGAGCATTGTGCTATGAGCGCTCAGCGGGCTGTAAGCTGTGCTTGTCACGCAGTTTACGTGAAGCTGAAAGCAGTCTACATTAGGTGGCAACCGACCGCGAAATAGCTCGTACTGGAAGCCAGCTGGTGTCGCCATGAAAGCGCTTATCGGAAATGAGCGCGATTTCCCTGCGAGCATCCGAACGGTGTCCGCCTGGTCGCGTGAAGGAAATGACCACCGCTACTGTTAGTGGCTCGCTCAGTGGGAATCTGATTTTGACGTTAGGTCAGTGGAAGTTGGGGTAGCTTTTGCTTTGGGTGGATTTGCAATTTCACCGCGTGTATCAATACACCGTGTATGCATGTCGAACGGTTGGAGCGTATCTTTTATCGCGGATGCTAACATACGATATACATTTATTAGTTATGATGCGCTGATGCCTTTTGTTAGCCATACTGAGATACTCGAAAAATAAATAATTGAATTGATTAAAGCATTAATCATTGTAAATTACATTTGGCAAAATCAGATTTCGCTATGCCAAAGAATATATGTTCCACATGAAAGTGTTAATCTCACGAATTATAATTTTAAGAAATATAATAAAAAGAAACGTAATAAGGGAATTCAGATTATTTAAAATACGATCTGAACCAATATGTTCCTACAAATCAGCGCGTCATCTCTGTCAGGAACGAAGTATTATGGTACAGCGGCAACATTAAATTAACTATAGCCAAACGCAAATAACAAAACACATTTGCATAGGAGGATGCGGTCAGTTAACTTTACACAACGCGATGATCATCAAACGGAGAAGTTACCAGCCTGTGTGCAGAAGCCAAGAATATGTTTTAGCAGGAAATACTCATCGATATGCGGAACCAAGCACAATTCAACAACATCGCTAACAAGATGTTATATATTGTTACAGTTACATTGACACAACGTGCGACTGTGTCGAAATTCTCGCTACCGATTTCGCACACGACGTTGATGATTACATACAGACTATTTGCAAGAGTCACATTTCTAACCAGTCTGTAGACATGGTGAAAGCAAATACTAAACTAGTGGAATTCAAGTGGCGGACGAGGCTGTTTAATGTGTGCTTCACAACAGGAGATATATCAACAGAATGGCGAAGAGGAGCGATTGTGCCGATATGGAAAGGGAAAGGGGACATCCATGATCCAGGGAGATACAGAGGCATCACATTACTGAGCCAAGCACTGGAATTTATATAAATTATATTGGATGCTAGGGTTAGGCATATAGTGGAGATCAAAATCGGAGAAAATCGGATGGGATTTCGGAAAGGGAGAGGAACGGATGATGGATTGTTAACCACCAGACAAATTATTGAGAAGAGGAGATAATTTAGAAAGGATGTAGCATTCGGTTTTGTCGATCTGGGTATTCGACACCGTGCCGAGAGAACTTGCATTTGCAGTCATGAGATGGATGGAGGTTGGAGAGGCAGAGGTCAGAATAGTTGCGGAAATGCACAAGGAGACAACAGCAGTGGTGAGAGCTGAAAGAGAAACATCGGAACAATTTGGAGTGGGAAGTGCCTTGAGTCCCCCGCTTTTCATTATGGTGATGCACCTGATCAGTGGAAAGGCATCTGAACAGGAAGAACTTAAGATGCTATATGCAGATGACCTAGCAGTGGTGGCTGATACCAAAGATGACCTACAGAAAACATTGCACGAATGGAGTAAACCGTTTAGAAAACATGGCAACCGAATGAATCTGGAGAAGAGAGAAGTAATGTGGATAGGCGAACAAGTAGTTGTTTAACAAGATTTAACAAGATTTGCCATCCAAGCCAAAGGCCCAGATGGCAAGTGGGCAAGGAAGCCATTGGCTTATCGAGAGTCCAACAATGTTCATCTTCTTATAACCCGCCCTCCTGAGATATGTGTCAACCTTGTTTTTAAACATATTCACGCTGCTAGCAGTTACACAATCTGTAGACAATTTGTTCCATTCATTTATTGTCCTCTGTGAGAACGAGTGCCTCCTGATGTCCAATCTACATTGATCCTTTACTAATTTTACCTCATGTCCTCTAGTTCTGCTATCCTTCTTGAGTGAGAAAAACATATTTCTATCAATATTTTCATACCCATTCAATATCTTAAAAACTTCACTCTGATCTCCTCTTAACCTCCTTGTCTCTAGAGTTGTTAAACCACATTCTTTCAGGCGTTCTTCATAACTAAGGTCTATAAGTTCTGGAATCATTTTAGTTGCTCTCCTTTGTATGCGTTCAAGCGTTCTTTTACAGTAGTA